>VKKW01000503.1:0-64141 GCA_018350135.1 Citrus trifoliata | reverse complement strand
AGGTGAAGGATGATGGAACTGTGAATGGCTTTTGGACAGACTCTAAAAACTTTTGTGAGATCTGACTGTATGGAGATGGTGTTTCAGAGAGTGTATACAGACGTAGTGTATCTGTATAGGGCAAGAACATCTGTTTGTAGCGAAACTCCAGAACTTGTGAGGAATAGGTTTTTAACTAGATGAAGAATGTCAAATCCTATAAGCAAATCTTTGTCAGGGAGTTTGGAAGCTACAATCTTTTTTCCAAATTAATGCAATTCGGAAAGAATTGAATACCAATGGGTTTTTTGGTAATCAAGGTGGTTTCAAGACGTCGCCATTAACGGCTCTAAAGAGCTTAGAATGACGTTCCCAACAGTCCGAGGGAAGAACAGAAGGATCAATCATACTGGTATCTGCACCAGTGTCAAGAAACCCGATAACAGGAACAGGTTTATGGAATTTGGTAGGAAGGATGGACATCTTGAGAGAAGGTCTAGGGATAGTGGAAACATGGTTGACAGTTTGGACTGTAGAGATGACTGAAATTTCTTCAGAATCCGAAGATTCGCAAGATTCTGCAATAAGAAAGGCAGTTTGATTATCTTGTGCTGACTGTTCTGAAAATTAGATTCGACATCCCATTCTCAGATAACAAGGAAGAATGTTGAAGATGTTGAATAAGTCGAACAGCTTTGGATGGTTTGTGAGGACAAGTTCGGGCAAAGTGACCGCGTTTCTTGCAAATGAAACAACGGTTCGATTTTTTCTTTCGGTACTGAGAAACATCTTTCTTTTTGAAATACCGGAAAGGTTTTTTGGAGGAGGATTTATGTGGAAGTGTTTCTGAAAATGTTTTTCTTTTTGGTAGAACAAACACACTTCTTTTCATCTTTGCACTCGATCTTGAGATGAGGCTTTTTACAAGCTTCAGAGAATGGTTTCTTGTCTTCCATGAGATCTTTGAAGAATTCTTTTTGTTCACAGATCTTATCAAGAGATAGCATGGTCATTTGGAAAATTTTTCCCAGAGAGATATCAGCTATGCTTAGGTTTGTGGCTGTGATTTTTCTTTGAAGATCGGGTTGCAACTCAGAAGGAAGAGAGGCTATAAAGACATGCTTGCAACTCAAAATGGATAATCTTATTTGATCTCCTAGAAGAGGATTCATACACCATGGAAACACCTTCATCTTCAAGCTCAACTCCTTCCTCTATCTCATCTCATATTTCCCTTTCTTCTACGCTTTCTCTTCCTAACTCATGCAACAAACATATAGCCTCCAAAATCGAGAATCTTGTCGAATATTCCTATATTCCAGAATCTGCTCAGATCAATGAGTCCCAGTTTCCCATTATGAGTCCTTACAATCTTTACAAACAAAAAACTTCCCTCACTAGAAGTATCCGCACCCTCATCTCCACAAAGAGACCACTCCCAAAAGAATACGTCCAGTCTTCACGACTTGATCAGTGTGCTCTACAAGCCACACAGAGTGAACAATATGTCACTTTGGAAATACCCTCGGATCTCGTTGCAAACTGGAAACGAGAAGGGTACACACACCTCCATCTTGGTGGTGTACGATTAATCCTCACTCTCCATGGCAGAAAAGGCTTACCCGTTACAGCTAGAATTGCTCTCCTCGACACCAGATTCAAGGAGTACCAACATGCTGTTATTGGAACAGTTCTTACAACTCTTCATGCTGGCAGTGCCTTATTAACCTTTTACCCAAACTTCAACCTCTCTCTTGAAGATCCTAACCTTCCAACCACCCTTAAAGTCCAAATCCAGCTCCAAGGAGCAGAACAAACACCCACTTCAAAGATTGCAACTCTCCATCATCAAATAGTGTATCGATTACAAAATCATGCACTCGACCTTCCCACACCATACACAAATCCTGATGCCTTGATGATATTGGCGGACACAGACACAATTCCAACCATCATTCAAATCCCCAACAAATCCCGAAACAAGATTTGCTCAAACTTATGCCTCTTGAATGGCTAACCAACTATGAGAACTTTCACCAAATTCTGAACCAGTCCAAACCACAGAAGCTCTATTTGACAGACGATCAGATGGTCCAGTCAGACTCTCTTTTCAAACTCCTAACCCCAAACCCATTCCAGATGACAGTCCACAGATTTCTTATACTGCTATGATCACAGCAGTTCAGACGAGTCAAGAAAAGAAACTTCCTATTCAAGGTTTTTTCCTCAGAAGGGTATCCTGTATACCCTGGAAAAATCGATGGTCATTTTCTATGGGATGTTCCTGAAGCCCATATGTGCAATCCGGATTGTCCTTGCTTGGATGATACGGATATTGATGAAGAACTGGAAGTTATGCGAAGAAAGAAAAAGAAGAAGACAAAAGCTTCTTATCCACCATCATCCTGCAAATCCTTTCCTCCACAACCTCCACCGGATCCCAAATCTCCTGCTCAACCAATCCGATCATGTCTTATGTTTTCAAGTCATTCTTATGACGAATTATTTCCTCCACTTGACAAACAGACCGACCCACAAACCCGTGTTACCTCCAAACCCTTTATCCAATCTCCAGTTACAAGCCTCTGGGCAACCTGAAGAGCCAAGACAGTATGAAGCTGTTTTAAACTGGCAAACCAAAAACGCCAGTGCTCAAAACCACACTCTTCAACAACTCGGTAAGAAAATTGACCGTGTTGCCAATCAAGTCTCCCAGACTGAAACTAAAGTGGATTCAATCAGCAGCCGTCTTGATCAGCTGTATTTACATCTTCAAGACCGTATCTCTGAGCTGGATGCCGATCTCAGACGAATGATCAACAACCATCTCTGGGGTCCGGAGTTTACCAAAAAAGAAGCTGAGATCAGAAAACTCAAAGCTGAATTATCCAGGATTGATGCTGAAAAAGTTCGACCTTCCCTGTTTACACAACCACAACCTTCACTAGTATCTCCTCCTATCTTTGACACCTATGCACCTTTTTACACACCATCCCGACCTCAGCAACCTATTTACAATCAGTTCTTTGGTTTCTCTCACCTTCAACCATCTTCACCCACAAAACCAAAATCTAAAGTCAAAATCTCTGAGTCACGTCCTAAAGCCACTCCCTCTTCCTCTACCTCTACAATCCCACCAGACGGGTCACCACAAGACATGCCAGAGTCTTCTAAAAAAGATAAAAGCCCAATGGACCAGTATCATTATCATACTGTCCATTCCCAATCTTCCGATTCCTCTGAGTCTTCTGAACCTGAAACAAATAACTCATCTCCGTCTTCATCTTATGACTCATCACAAGCCTCCTCTGATTCTGAGTCTGAATATGCTGACATCACTGGCATATTAATGGCCACTGAAACTGCTGATCCAAGTGCCTCTACCTCAACACCTATTGTTGATGACAACCCTTCTGACCAAGCTTCTCAAACAGACCCAGTACCCCCACCAGTTCATGAACACTCAACAAAACCATCTCCAGCCTCTTGGTTTACATTTGATGACATTCCCCGCCACAAATGGGCTGCTAGACTCCAAGAATTTGCTGCTTGGATTGATCTCCAGGGTACCAAACCAAATGCTCAGCCTCAAGCCGTCCTTCGTGAATTCATGGCCCGCTCCACGGGTTCTTTACGAGACTGGCTAGAAAGCTTGGGGGAATACAGACAACTCCAATTCATGGAATCCCCGGTTGGTACCCGCCCTCAATATTATTCATGAGCAATTCATCGGTGAAAAAACTGCTTCCACTGAAGCAGACAGAAAAGAATACCATCAGATGAAATGCTGTTCTCTCAAAAGACATCTTCTGGATGCTCATTACAAGAGAATGAGTATTCTGTTCTACAAGCTCAATGGTTTCAACGAGCCATCCCTCAAGCATGTCTTTATAGCCTCTCTTCCTTCTGAGTTGCAACCCGATCTTCAAAGAAAAATCACAGCCACAAAACTAAGCATAGCTGATATCTCTCTGGGAAAAATTTTCCAAATGGCCATGCTATCTCTTGATAAGATCTGTGAACAAAAAGAATTCTTCAAAGATCTCATGGAAGACAAGAAACCATTCTCTGAAGCTTGTAAAAAGCCTCATCTCAAGATCGAGTGCAAAGATGAAAAGAAGTGTGTTTGTTCTACCAAAAAGAAAAAACATTTTCAGAAACACTTCCACAGAAAATCCTCCTCCAAAAAACCTTTCCGGTATTTCAAAAAGAAAGATGTTTCTCAGTACCGAAAGAAAAAATCGAACCGTTGTTCATTTGCAAGAAACGCGGTCACTTTGCCCGAACTTGTCCTCACAAACCATCCAAAGCTGTTCGACTTATTCAACATCTTCAACATTCTTCCTTGTTATCTGAGAATGAGGATGTCGAATCTAATTTTTCAGAACAGTCAGCACAAGATAATCAAACTGCCTTTCTTATTGCAGAATCTTGCGAATCTTCGGATTCTGAAGAAATTTCAGTCATCTCTACAGTCCAAACTGTCAACCATGTTTCCACTATCCCTAGACCTTCTCTCAAGATGTCCATCCTTCCTACCAAATTCCATAAACCTGTTCCTGTTATCGGGTTTCTTGACACTGGTGCAGATACCAGTATGATTGATCCTTCTGTTCTTCCCTCGGACTGTTGGGAACGTCATTCTAAGCTCTTTAGAGCCATTAATGGCGACGTCTTTGAAACCACCTTGATTACCAAAAAACCCATTGGTATTCAATTCTTTCCGAATTGCATAATTTGGAAAAAGATTGTAGCTTCCAAACTCCCTGACAAAGATTTGCTTATAGGATTTGACATTCTTCATCTAGTTAAAAACCTATTCCTCACAAGTTCTGGAGTTCGCTACAAACAGATGTTCTTGCCCTATACAGATACACTACGTCTGTATACACTCTCTGAAACACCATCTCCATACAGTCAGATCTCACAAAAGTTTTAGAGTTCTGTCCAGAAAGCCATTCACAGTTCCATCATCCTTCACCTCTTTGGAAAAATGAACAATTTTTCATTCACCTTCCATTTAAACTCAACGAAGACATAAACCCCACAAAAGCTTCACATCCGGGTATGTCTCCTTCAGACCTCTTGCTTGCTAAGCAAGAATGTTCTCAGTTACTTCAACAAGGTCTTATTGAGTCTACTGATTCAGATTGGGCTTGTCAAGCCTTTTATGTTGAAAAACGATCTGAATTAGTTCGTGGAAAAAAGAGACTAGTGATCGATTACCAGCCACTCAATTCCTTTCTTAAAGACGATAAGTTTCCCCTTCCAAAAATCCAAACCCTGTTTGTCCATCTTCAAGGGGCTCGTATCTTCTCTAAGTTTGATTTAAAAGCCGGTTTTTGGCAACTTGGTATTTCACCAGTTGACCGTCACAAAACTGCATTTTGCATCCCTGATGCTCATTACCAATGGACTGTTATGCCTTTTGGTCTTAAAGTCGCTCCCTCCTTATTTCAAAAAGCCATGACAAAAATCTTTGATCCTATTCTACATCATGCCTTAGTATACATTGACGACATTTTATTATTTTCCTCTGACCATGAGAGCCATCAAAAGCTCCTTTTGGATTTCTTTCATATTGTGCAGGAACATGGCATCATGCTTTCCGACAAGAAAAGCAGCATAGGAAAGGAATCAATTGACTTTCTTGGCATGGTGATTAAAGAAGGCCAGTATCAACCTGGTCCTCACATTGCAATTGAGTTATTAAAATTTCCGGACACTCATCTCAACCGAAAGCAGATACAACAATTCCTCGGGATTGTTAACTATGTCCGTGACTTTATCCCCAAAGTTGCAATTCACACCAGCCAGCTGTCTCGGATGCTAAAAAAACAAAGCCCGCCATGGGGCCCTGTTCAGACAGAAGCTGTCAAGCAACTAAAGATGATAGCACAATCACCTCCTCCACTCCGCATTCCCACAAGTGGACAACGCATCCTCCAGACTGATGCCAGTGATGATTATTGGAGTGCCATCCTTCTCGAAGACATTGATGGCATGCGTCATTTTTGCGCACATGCGAGCGGACAGTTCAAAGACTCTGAAAAGAATTACCATGTGATCTACAAAGAGATTCTGGCAGTTAAGTATGGTATTAAAAAATTTGAATTCCATCTTATCAGCCACAAATTCCTTATCAACATGGACAATTCATCTTTTCCCCGAATCTTTGACTTCAAAAATAAATTGCTCCCTGACAAGCAATTACTCAACCTCAAAACCTGGTTTGCCAAATATGACTTCACTGTTCAACACATAAAAGGTGACCAAAACCTCATCCCAGACTTTCTCACCCGTCCAACTATAAATAAACCCGCACTCATCTCCTCGATTCAAACCATTCCAGTAATAGCCATGAATCGCCAACTCCCTTTCAAGGCTCTCAACCAAAGACATTTCCCCATGAACATTTCTTTCTCCTCGGCTTACCAATTACAAGATTTTGCAAAGAAGTTCCTTTATCGATTTTTCTTTAATGTCCAGACCAAGAAGCCTGACAGATTCCCTAATCTTTGCATGGAACACCTATTTCTCACAGGCCTCACTCTGTCCTCTCTCACCATCTCTGAAGATGAGCTTTGGTATATGTGGTGTCTTACCACCTTGTATGCCACAAAGCTGGTTTTTCCCATCAAACCAGTCTTATCTCACCTTACCACTCCAGAGTTCGCCCCAGACCTTTTATGGACTCTCTTTGAATGGTATTCCCCCCTCACTTGGTGGCGCCAGCAACTCCAACACTCGTGTACCTTTCATGGATTAGACAAGATGCCAGAGCAAGAAGGTAACATGTGGACTACGGCTTTCATCGTCCACCGGCCTTATTTCCAGCATCCAGAAACACATGACTACTGGACCCAGGACATGGCATATGAATGGAAAACCTATCCTCATCCTTATACCTTTATCCATGATAGATCAGTCACCAACGCTCTCAGATCCTATCTCATGGAGCTTAATAATGTCCCTCAACCTGCCACAAATATTCACCACACCTCCATTGGACCATCACATACCCTTGAGATAATTCCAAAATCACAAGGCTGTACTCCAGGTTCAAGCTCAAGTCCTCAGGGAATTCTTGTTATGGAACAACGTCCTGACTACACAAATGTCTTATTCCAAGATGCTCAGGACCCATGGGAAGATTTTCAGTCCCTTCTCCCTACTGACAGTCCTCGACATTCTGTCGCTACCCCAGCCTCTCCCGCTGCATCTACCTCGCAGCGCATGTCTGAAGCTGACGAAGCAAAGTATCAACGAGCTGAAGCTTATCTCGACAAGCGACAAAGGCGTCGGCACAAGCGACGATATGAAAAGGACACAGGAGATGTGTCGCCATCGCGCTATCCATCCACTCCATGATCGCTCTCGATGCAAGCATGAGATTCCCGTTTGTCTTTAGTCAAAGTCCTTGTCAGTGTCCTTGTCGGTGTGCTTTTCTTTAATTAAAGTCTTTGTTGGTATGCTTTCTTTTATTAAGGTCCTTGTCGGTATGCTTTACTTTTATCAAAGTCCTTGTCGGTGTGCTTTATTTTGATAAAAGTCCTTGTAAGTATGCTTTATCTTTTGTAAAAGTCTCGCTTGGCGGGCTTGGCTTTCTAAAAAGGTGTGCATTAGAATATGATCACTTGGGAGGGCATGTTCTCAAGGATCCTCTATATAAAGCACCCTTGATCTCAGTTGGAGGGGAGCCAATTCGAAAATAAAAAGCTTAAGTTTTCTATATCATGTTTCCCTAAACCTCTCTCTCTCTTCTAGGAATCAAAGAAATTATTCAAATTAGAAATGATACGCTCACCTCAAATCTTTCTAAACTGAGTATGCTCTGCACTTGCCTCTAGTTTGAGGATCCTGTGCATCAGAAAGGTCCTGTTTATCTTCCAAAACCGAGTTTTCTAAAAATGAAAATATTTTCTCACAACGTTCACCCTCTTTAAAGGTTTTTGGGTGGTATCGTGGAAAATGGTTTTCAAAAATGGATTTCGGATTTGGTATCACCACTCCAGAGTTCGCCCCAGACCTTTTATGGACTCTCTTTGAATGGTATTCCCCCCTCACTTGGTGGCGCCAACAACTCCAACACTCGTGTACCTTTCATGGATTAGACAAGATGCCAGAGCAAGAAGGTAACATGTGGACTACGGCTTTCATCGTCCACCGGCCTTATTTCCAGCATCCAGAAGATGTCTTTTGAGAGAACAGCATTTCATCTGATGGTATTCTTTTCTGTCTGCTTCAGTGGAAGCAGTTTTTTCACCGATGAATTGCTCATGAATAATATTGAGGGCGGTACCAACCGGGGATTCCATGAATTGGAGTTGTCTGTATTCCCCCAAGCTTTCTAGCCAGTCTCGTAAAGAACCCGTGGAGCGGGCCATGAATTCACGAAGGACGGCTTGAGGCTGAGCATTTGGTTTGGTACCCTGGAGATCAATCCAAGCAGCAAATTCTTGGAGTCTAGCAGCCCATTTGTGGCGGGGAATGTCATCAAATGTAAACCAAGAGGCTGGAGATGGTTTTGTTGAGTGTTCATGAACTGGTGGGGGTACTGGGTCTGTTTGAGAAGCTTGGTCAGAAGGGTTGTCATCAACAATAGGTGTTGAGGTAGAGGCACTTGGATCAGCAGTTTCAGTGGCCATTAATATGCCAGTGATGTCAGCATATTCAGACTCAGAATCAGAGGAGGCTTGTGATGAGTCATAAGATGAAGACGGAGATGAGTTATTTGTTTCAGGTTCAGAAGACTCAGAGGAATCGGAAGATTGGGAATGGACAGTATGATAATGATACTGGTCCATTGGGCTTTTATCTTTTTTAGGAGACTCTGGCATGTCTTGTGGTGACCCGTCTGGTGGGATTGTAGAGGTAGAGGAAGAGGGAGTGGCTTTAGGACGTGACTCAGAGATTTTGACTTTAGATTTTGGTTTTGTGGGTGAAGATGGTTGAAGGTGAGAGAAACCAAAGAACTGATTGTAAATAGGTTGCTGAGGTCGGGATGGTGTGTAAAAAGGTGCATAGGTGTCAAAGATAGGAGGAGATACTAGTGAAGGTTGTGGTTGTGTAAACAGGGAAGGTCGAACTTTTTCAGCATCAATCCTGGATAATTCAGCTTTGAGTTTTCTGATCTCAGCTTCTTTTTTGGTAAACTCCGGACCCCAGAGATGGTTGTTGATCATTCGTCTGAGATCGGCATCCAGCTCAGAGATACGGTCTTGAAGATGTAAATACAGCTGATCAAGACGGCTGCTGATTGAATCCACTTTAGTTTCAGTCTGGGAGACTTGATTGGCAACACGGTCAATTTTCTTACCGAGTTGTTGAAGAGTGTGGTTTTGAGCACTGGCGTTTTTGGTTTGCCAGTTTAAAACAGCTTCATACTGTCTTGGCTCTTCAGGTTGCCCAGAGGCTGTAACTGGAGATTGGATAAAGGGTTTGGAGGTAACACGGGTTTGTGGGTCGGTCTGTTTGTCAAGTGGAGGAAATAATTCGTCATAAGAATGACTTGAAAACATAAGACATGATCGGATTGGTTGAGCAGGAGATTTGGGATCCGGTGGAGGTTGTGGAGGAAAGGATTTGCAGGATGATGGTGGATAAGAAGCTTTTGTCTTCTACTTTTTCTTTCTTCGCATAACTTCCAGTTCTTCATCAATATCCGTATCATCCAAGCAAGGACAATCCGGATTGCACATATGGGCTTCAGGAACATCCCATAGAAAATGACTATCGATTTTTCCAGGGTATACAGGATACCCTTCTGAGGAAAAACCTTGAATAGTAAGTTTCTTTTCTTGACTCGTCTGAACTGCTGTGATCATAGCAGTATAAGAAATCTGTGGACTGTCATCTGGAATGGGTTTGGGGTTAGGAGTTTGAAAAGAGAGTCTGACTTGACCATCTGATCGTCTGTCAAATAGAGCTTCTGTGGTTTGGACTGGTTCAGAATTTTGGTGAAAGTTCTCATAGTTGGTTAGCCATTCAAGAGGCATAAGTTTGAGCAAATCTTGTTTCGGGATTTGTTTGGGGATTTGAATGATGGTTGGAATTGTGTCTGTGTCCGCCAATATCATCAAGGCATCAGGATTTGTGTATGGTGTGGGAAGGTCGAGTGCATGATTTTGTAATCGATACACTATTTGATGATGGAGAGTTGCAATCTTTGAAGTGGGTGTTTGTTCTGCTCCTTGGAGCTGGATTTGGACTTTAAGGGTGGTTGGAAGGTTAGGATCTTCAAGAGAGAGGTTGAAGTTTGGGTAAAAGGTTAATAAGGCACTGCCAGCATGAAGAGTTGTAAGAACTGTTCCAATAACAGCATGTTGGTACTCCTTGAATCTGGTGTCGAGGAGAGCAATTCTAGCTGTAACAGGTAAGCCTTTTCGGCCATGGAGAGTGAGGATTAATCGTACACCACCAAGATGGAGGTGTGTGTACCCTTCTCGTTTCCAGTTTGCAACGAGATCCGAGGGTATTTCCAAAGTGACATATTGTTCACTCTGTGTGGCTTGTAGAGCACACTGATCAAGTCGTGAAGACTGGACATATTCTTTTGGGAGTGGTCTCTTTGTGGAGATGAGGGTGCGGATACTTCTAGTGAGGGAAGTTTTTTGTTTGTAAAGATTGTAAGGACTCATAATGGGAAACTGGGACTCATTGATCTGAGCAGATTCTGGAATATAGGAATATTCGACAAGATTCTCGATTTTGGAGGCTATATCTTTGTTGCATGAGTTAGGAAGAGAAAGCGTAGAAGAAAGGGAAATATGAGATGAGATAGAGGAAGGAGTTGAGCTTGAAGATGAAGGTGTTTCCATGGTGTATGAATCCTCTTCTAGGAGATCAAATAAGATTATCCAAATTACTAATGATACCACCTCAGCATGAAGTTTGGCTCTGATACCAGTATGATTGATCCTTCTGTTCTTCCCTCGGACTGTTGGGAACGTCATTCTAAGCTCTTTAGAGCCGTTAATGGCGACGTCTTTGAAACCACCTTGATTACCAAAAAACCCATTGGTATTCAATTCTTTCCGAATTGCATAATTTGGAAAAAGATTGTAGCTTCCAAACTCCCTGACAAAGATTTGCTTATAGGATTTGACATTCTTCATCTAGTTAAAAACCTATTCCTCACAAGTTCTGGAGTTCGCTACAAACAGATGTTCTTGCCCTATACAGATACACTACGTCTGTATACACTCTCTGAAACACCATCTCCATACAGTCAGATCTCACAAAAGTTTTTAGAGTTCTGTCCAGAAAGCCATTCACAGTTCCATCATCCTTCACCTCTTTGGAAAAATGAACAATTTTTCATTCACCTTCCATTTAAACTCAACGAAGACATAAACCCCACAAAAGCTTCACATCTGGGTATGTCTCCTTCAGACCTCTTGCTTGCTAAGCAAGAATGTTCTCAGTTACTTCAACAAGGTCTTATTGAGTCTACTGATTCAGATTGGGCTTGTCAAGCCTTTTATGTTGAAAAACGATCTGAATTAGTTCGTGGAAAAAAGAGACTAGTGATCGATTACCAGCCACTCAATTCCTTTCTTAAAGACGATAAGTTTCCCCTTCCAAAAATCCAAACCCTGTTTGTCCATCTTCAAGGGGCTCGTATCTTCTCTAAGTTTGATTTAAAAGCCGGTTTTTGGCAACTTGGTATTTCACCAGTTGACCGTCACAAAACTGCATTTTGCATCCCTGATGCTCATTACCAATGGACTGTTATGCCTTTTGGTCTTAAAGTCGCTCCCTCCTTATTTCAAAAAGCCATGACAAAAATCTTTGATCCTATTCTACATCATGCCTTAGTATACATTGACGACATTTTATTATTTTCCTCTGACCATGAGAGCCATCAAAAGCTCCTTTTGGATTTCTTTCATATTGTGCAGGAACATGGCATCATGCTTTCCGACAAGAAAAGCAGCATAGGAAAGGAATCAATTGACTTTCTTGGCATGGTGATTAAAGAAGGCCAGTATCAACCTGGTCCTCACATTGCAATTGAGTTATTAAAATTTCCGGACACTCATCTCAACCGAAAGCAGATACAACAATTCCTCGGGATTGTTAACTATGTCCGTGACTTTATCCCCAAAGTTGCAATTCACACCAGCCAGCTGTCTCGGATGCTCAAAAAACAAAGCCCGCCATGGGGCCCTGTTCAGACAGAAGCTGTCAAGCAACTAAAGATGATAGCACAATCACCTCCTCCACTCCGCATTCCCACAAGTGGACAACGCATCCTCCAGACTGATGCCAGCGATGATTATTGGAGTGCCATCCTTCTCGAAGACATTGATGGCATGCGTCATTTTTGCGCACATGCGAGCGGACAGTTCAAAGACTATGAAAAGAATTACCATGTGATCTACAAAGAGATTCTGGCAGTTAAGTATGGTATTAAAAAATTTGAATTCCATCTTATCAGCCACAAATTCCTTATCAACATGGACAATTCATCTTTTCCCCGAATCTTTGACTTCAAAAATAAATTGCTCCCTGACAAGCAATTACTCAACCTCAAAACCTGGTTTGCCAAATATGACTTCACTGTTCAACACATAAAAGGTGACCAAAACCTCATCCCAGACTTTCTCACCCGTCCAACTATAAATAAACCCGCACTCATCTCCTCGATTCAAACCATTCCAGTAATAGCCATGAATCGCCAACTCCCTTTCAAGGCTCTCAACCAAAGACATTTCCCCATGAACATTTCTTTCTCCTCGGCTTACCAATTACAAGATTTTGCAAAGAAGTTCCTTTATCGATTTTTCTTTAATGTCCAGACCAAGAAGCCTGACAGATTCCCTAATCTTTGCATGGAACACCTATTTCTCACAGGCCTCACCCTGTCCTCTCTCACCATCTCTGAAGATGAGCTTTGGTATATGTGGTGTCTTACCACCTTGTATGCCACAAAGCTGGTTTTTCCCATCAAACCAGTCTTATCTCACCTTACCACTCCAGAGTTCGCCCCAGACCTTTTATGGACTCTCTTTGAATGGTATTCCCCCCTCACTTGGTGGCGCCAGCAACTCCAACACTCGTGTACCTTTCATGGATTAGACAAGATGCCAGAGCAAGAAGGTAACATGTGGACTACGGCTTTCATCGTCCACCGGCCTTATTTCCAGCATCCAGAAACACATGACTACTGGACCCAGGACATGGCATATGAATGGAAAACCTATCCTCATCCTTATACCTTTATCCATGATAGATCAGTCACCAACGCTCTCAGATCCTATCTCATGGAGCTTAACAATGTCCCTCAACCTGCCACAAATATTCACCACACCTCCATTGGACCATCACATACCCTTGAGATAATTCCAAAATCACAAGGCTGTACTCCAGGTTCAAGCTCAAGTCCTCAGGGAATTCTTGTTATGGAACAACGTCCTGACTACACAAATGTCTTATTCCAAGATGCTCAGGACCCATGGGAAGATTTTCAGTCCCTTCTCCCTACTGACAGTCCTCGACATTCTGTCGCTACCCCAGCCTCTCCCGCTGCATCTACCTCGCAGCGCATGTCTGAAGCTGACGAAGCAAAGTATCAACGAGCTGAAGCTTATCTCGACAAGCGACAAAGGCGTCGGCACAAGCGAAGATATGAAAAGGACACAGGAGATGTGTCGCCATCGCGCTATCCATCCACTCCATGATCGCTCTCGATGCAAGCATGAGATTCCCGTTTGTCTTTAGTCAAAGTCCTTGTCAGTGTCCTTGTCGGTGTGCTTTTCTTTAATTAAAGTCTTTGTTGGTATGCTTTCTTTTATTAAGGTCCTTGTCGGTATGTTTTACTTTTATCAAAGTCCTTGTCGGTGTGCTTTATTTTGATAAAAGTCCTTGTAAGTATGCTTTATCTTTTGTAAAAGTCTCGCTTGGCGGGCTTGGCTTTCTAAAAAGGTGTGCATTAGAATATGATCACTTGGGAGGGCATGTTCTCAAGGATCCTCTATATAAAGCACCCTTGATCTCAGTTGGAGGGGAGCCAATTCGCAAATAAAAAGCTTAAGTTTTCTATATCATGTTTCCCTAAACCTCTCTCTCTCTTCTAGGAATCAAAGAAATTATTCAAATTAGAAATGATACGCTCACCTCAAATCTTTCTAAACTGAGTATGCTCTGCACTTGCCTCTAGTTTGAGGATCCTGTGCATCAGAAAGGTCCTGTTTATCTTCCAAAACCGAGTTTTCTAAAAATGAAAATATTTTCTCACAACGTTCACCCTCTTTAAAGGTTTTTGGGTGGTATCGTGGAAAATGGTTTTCAAAAATGGATTTCGGATTTGGTATCACTTCTGGTATCATATAAAAGGTGATCATAACCTCATCCCAGACTTACTATCCAGACCTCCAAAACTAAAACCTTGCCAGTTCTTCTGTATCACTTCTCATATTTCCTTCCCAATCATTGCTATGACTAGCTCACTTCCCAAAACAACCCTCACTCAGAAGTCTTTCCCACTCAATATGTTTTTCCAATCACCTCATCAAATCCAAGACTTCGACAAAAAATTCCTTTCTAGGTTTTTTTATGAACATCTACATGATGAGTAAAGAACCTATGTTTTTTCCCAGCTTCCATCCCGATCATCTTTTCCTCACAGGATTAGTAATTACACCTCACAGAGATATTACCGAAGATGAACTTTGGTATACGTGGTGATACCAAAATAGGGAATCATCAGAAACACTTTTAAAACATTTGTCTTTCTCGAGTTATACAACCCAAAATAAACTTTTCGTTAGTCTAAAACAGGGTACCGAACCAGATAAGAAAACGATCAAAAGCTTTCTGATGCACAGGATCCTTACAAGAGGCAAGTGCAGTATTGCTTTACCCACAGACTCTGTCCAAATTAGTGAATCTACCTACCCTCTCATCAACCCTTATCAGTTGTACAAACATCCCAATTTCTTTACTCGCAGTATCCGTACCCTTATTTCTACTCGGCGGCCTCATCCTAAAGAATATATCCACTCTTCTCGTCTGGATCAGTGTGCTCTTAAAGCCACTTCTGCTGAACAATATGTTACTTTGGAGATACCTTCTGATATGATTTCCACCTGGAAACACGAAGGTTACACTCATCTCCACCTTGGTGGCATCAGATTAATCCTTACCTTTCATGGGCGAAAAGGATTACCAGTTACAGCTCGTATTGCTTTGCTTGACACTCGGTTTAAACAGTACCAAGATGCTGTTATTGGAACCGTACTCACAACTCTCCATGCTAGAAGTGTCCTCCTCACCTTTTATCCTAACTTTAACCTCTCACTTCAAGACACAAATTTACCCACAACCTTACAAGTCCAAATCCAAATCCAAGGTGCTGAACATATTTCCACTGCCAAAATAGCCACCCTACACCATCAACTGGTCTACAGGCTTCAAAACCATGCCTTAAATCTACCTGCTCCGGCACACCATTCTGACACCCTCATGGTGTTAGCTGAATCTGACCAAATCCCTACCATCATTCAGATCCCCAGACAAATTCCACGCCACGAGCTCATTAAGCTTATGCCTCTTGAGTGGATCTCAAACTATGAGCAGTTCCATAACAATACAGCCCCAGTTCAGACATCTGAAAGTATGTTTGAACGGCGACCAGATGGCACGGTCAGAATGACCTTTAAACCACCTCCCAGTGCTCCACAAGAACCTCCTCGGCTCTCTTTTACTTACTCCTCCATGATCACAGCTGTTCAGACAGCTCAAGAAGATCTGCCTATTACAGGGTTCAATTATGAAGGTTTCCCTGTTTATCCAGCCAAACAAAATGGACATTTCCTATGGGATGTCCCTGGCTCAGGCCACTGTGACCCAGATTGTCCCTGCTGGGATGATTGGGAAGAGGATGACGATTATGTAACCACAAAGAAAAAGAAACCTAAGAAAAAATCTCATGCCTCGTGTCACCATAGTATTCCTAGACCACCACAAGATCCTCCGCCTCCACCAGCTCCTTTACCCCTCTACAAAAACGAACTCCAATGGCTTGCAAAACGTTGCACATCCACAATTTCATCACCTGTTCCAGATCCATCTCCACCTCTGAGTTGTATGATGTTTTCATCTGCTTCTTCAGATTATTCTTCCTCTTTTCCTCCTTTAGACACCCACACAGATTCCCAACGAAATGTTGTGTCCAAACCTTTTATTCCATTACCCATAACCTCAGCTGGTCATCTTGAACCACCCAAACCTTTTGAATCAGTCCTCAACTGGCAAACTCAAAATGCCAGAGCCCAGAATGATACTTTGTTAAATATCACTTCCAAAGTTGAGCATATCAGTTTACGAACTGAACAGCTTAAGACCAAAGTTGATTCCATTACTTCCCAACTGCAGCAGATCCATCAAAATCTCCAGTCCAGAATTACCCAACTTAATTCTGAACTACGCGCCATGCTTGCCCAAAGATACTATGGCCCAGAATTTGACCAAAAGGAAAAGGAAATTCATCGCTTAAAAGCTTAACTTAACCAGACTGAATCCGAAAAACACAGACCTACCCTTTTCACCACGTCCCCTCCTATTCCGTCCATTGGCCCTACATACCATCCTTTTGCCTCTATGCTTTCTCCTATCAAACAATATGAGCCTTCTAAGTTATTTGGAATGACTCATACACTTTTTCGAGATAATCCTTTGCCTCCACAGCCAAAACCTAAATCAAAGCCTAAACCTCAACCATGACCTGTTACCATTCATCCATCCATTATCCCTGACCAACAATCTCCGGGATATACGCTGGCATCACCGTCATCACTTGCACCACCTCTATCCCAACCTCCTATCCAATCCAAGGATAAAGCACCCATGCACCAGTTTAGTGCCCATACAGTTGATAATTCCTCCTCCACCGATGATCAAACATCTGATTCAAATCTAGCTGCCTCAGATAACCATTCTGAAACCGACACAGACTCTAGCAACTTTGAAAAATCTTATGCTGACATCACCAGGATCTTGATGGCTCAACCTGATCAGCATACCCAAGGCTAAACCTCTCGGACTGAACCATATGTTGATATCCCCTCTAAAGTTGATGAAGAGATACCTGAATCTTCTGCAACTAATCAGCCTCCCCCAACTTCAGCCCAATCTCATTCCCAAAGTTAAAAATCATCAAATGGTCCATGGTTCACTTTTGATGATATTCCATCTTCCAAATGGCGTGACCGCCTTAATGAAATGTCTGCCTGGATTGATTTGCAAATGTTACGACCAGGCGCCACAACTGAATCAGTTCTTAGAGAATTCACCACTCGTTTTACGGGTGCTCTAAGAGATTGGTTTGATTCATTAGGTCCCTACAGACAACTCCAGTTTGTTCAACTACCAGAGATCTCAAGTGCTCTTGCCATTCTCCATGATCAATTCCTAGGAGACCCAGCTGCAATCTTTGAAGCTGCACGACGAGACTATCTCAGTATGAAATATTGTTCCCTCAATGCTAAGGATCTTGATTTCCATTACAAGCGCATGTCCCTGCTCTTCTATAAGCTTGAAGCATGTCTTTTTGGCCTCCCTTCCAGAAGAACTCCAACCCGACATCCAGCGGCAGCTCACCGCCTCCAATCTTGTCATTGACAATATCTCTCTTGGTAAAATCTTCCAACTTGCCAAGACTTGCCTTGATAAACTTTGTGAGCAGAAACAGTTTTTCAAAGAACTATTGAAAGACAAAGAACCATTCAAAAGTGCTTGCAAGAAACCTTATCTGCAAATCAAATGCAAATAGAAGAAGGATTGTGATTGCAGTCCCAAAATGAAACGGCATTTTCAGAAATTCAAATCTCCAGAATTTTCATCTAGACATCGCCGACCCAGGAAGTCTTACAGATTCTTCAGAAAGAAGTCTTCTTCTTCCAGAGACTTCAAACGACGAAAGTCTAGCCGATGTTTTATCTGCAAGAAAAAAGGTCATTATGCTAAAGATTGCCCCAACAAAAGAGAAAAGTCCATTCGACTTGTTGAGCATCTTCGAGCCACTACCGATTACTCTCCCGAGAAGGATGAATTGGAATTCTATTTTTCTGAACAAGATGAACCCAATGATGAAACAGTGTTCGCATTACAACAGTCTTCTGATGATTCCGACAATGACCAGTCCCAAGTCATTTTCCATCAACAGCTCTTGTCCCTTGACACTACAGTTCCTATACCTTCCATCAAACTCCAAATCCTGCCTTCAAAATTCCAAAGGTCTATTCCAGCAATTGGTCTTATCGATACTGGTGCCCAGCGCAGTATGTTAAACCCTCACATTCTCCCACCAGACTCCTGGATACAATTTGAGGAACATTTCAAAGCTGTTAATGGCAAACTGTTCACCACTTCTTTGATTACCAAGAAACCCATTGGTATCCAGATTTTTCCCAATTGTGTCATTTGGACCAAGGTCATTGGTTCAACTCTTCCTAATAAGGATATCTTGTTAGGATTTGACATCCTTCACCAGATCAAACATCTTCAAATCATTCCTCATGGAATCCGAGTCAAGTCCTTGTTCAAGCCATTTACAGACATCCTGAAACTTTACAATCTGTCTGACACCCCTTCGTTTTACCAAGATATTTCAACCAAACTTTTGAGTTTTTGTCCAGAATCCCATTCTAAGTTCACCCATACAAGCCCTTTGTGGAAAAACAAGTCTTTCTTCGTTAAGTTACCTTTCAAACTCAACGAAGACATTAACCCAACCAAAGCTACTCATCCAGGAATGAGTCCTTCTGACTTGCTCCTAGCTCAACAGGAATGTTCCCAACTGTTAGCCCAAGGTCTAATTGAGCCCATAAATTCCCAATGGGCTTGCCAAGCCTTTTATGTTGAAAAGCATTCTGAAATTGTTCGAGGAAAGAAATGCTTAGTCATTGACTACCAGCCATTAAACATGTTTTTACAGGATGACAAGTTTCCTTTGCCCCGCCGACAAAGCATGTTTACTTTTCTCAAAAATGCCCAAATCTTTTCAAAATTTGATTTAAAATCAGGATTTTGGCAATTAGGCATTGAACCCTCTAAGCGATATAAAACTACTTTTTGCATTCCAAATGCTCATTTTCAATGGACAGTTCTACCCATCGGCCTCAAAACTGTCCCATCCATTTTTTAAAAATCAATGGTCCAAATTTTCCAATCTCTCCTCCATCATGCATTGATTTATATTGACGATATCTTGCTTTTTTTAGGATCACATGATGAACATCGTCAACTATTAGCTCAATTCTATGATATTGTCCAAAGTCATGGAATTATGTTATCTGCCAAGAAAAGCACTATTGCAACCGACAACATCGAATTTCTTGGTATGATCATTAAAGATGGCCATTACTAGCCAGGAAAGCACATTGCCCAAGAATTGCTTCACTTGCCAGACCAGCAACTTTCCAAAAAGCAAGTTCAATAGTTTCAAAATGAAGTCCTAAAGAAAAGAAAAGGAATAAGGGTTTTAAATTTGTTCATTTTGAAACTTAAGCAAGTATGCTCTGCACTTGCCTTTAGCAAGGATCCTGTGCATCAGAAAGCTTTCGCAGTTTTCTTATCTGGTTTGGTACCCTGTTTTGACTAACGAACGTCTATTTTGGGTTGTATAACCCGACAAGAAAATGATAGCTTTCTTGATTCTCCTATTTGGTATCAGAGCCATACCCTCTCCATTTTCTCAAAGTGGTATAATTTAAGTCTTTATTCCTGTTTTGATCTTTAATCTTCAGGCGCAGAGAGAACTCATCCCTCATGGCTTCTACTTCATCCACTCCAGTTACTCTTTCTTCTACTCTTTCTTTGCCTAAATCTTGCACTTCCCATACTGCTGATAAAATTGAAAACCTTGTTGAATACTCCTATATTCCCGAATCAGCTCAAATAAGTGAATCCACCTACCCTCTTATTAGCCCTTATCATTTGTACAAACGACCCAACTCCTTTACCCGCAGCATCCGTACCCTTATCTCTACTAAACGGCCACACCCTAAAGAATATATCCAGTCTTCTCGTCTGGATCAGTGTGCTCTCAAAGCCACCTCTGCTGAGCAATATGTCACTCTGGAAATTCCTTCAGACCTCATTTCAAATTGGAAACGTGAAGGATACACTCATCTTCATCTAGGCGGAATACGGCTAATCCTTACCCTTCATGGGCGCAAAGGTTTACCAGTTACAGCTCGTATTGCTCTCCTAGACACTCGGTTTAAACAGTACCAAGATGCTGTTATCGGTACTGTACTCACAACCCTACATGCTGGCAGTGTCTTACTCACCTTTTATCCAAACTTCAATCTTTCCCTTCAAGACACTAATCTACCCACAACCCTGAAAGTTCAAGTCCAGATCCAAGGTGCTGAACAAATCTCCACTGCTAAAATAGCCACCCTACACCATCAACTGGTCTATCGGCTTCAGAATCATGCCTTAGATCTACCCACTCCAGAACACCACTCTGACACTCTCATGGTGTTAGCTGAATCTGACCAAATTACAACCATCATTCAGATCCCCAGGCAAATTCCTCGCCAAGAACTTCTTAAGCTTATGCCGCTTGAATGGATCTCAAACTATGAGCAGTTTCATAACAATACTGCCCCAGTTCAGACATCTGAAAGTATGTTTGAAAGGCGACCAGATGGCACGGTCAGAATGACCTTTAAACCGCCTCCCAGTGCTCCTCAAGAGCCTCCTCGGCTCTCTTTCACTTATTCATCCATGATCACAGCTGTTTAGACAGCTCAAGAAGATTTGCCTATTACCGGGTTCAATTCTGACGGTTTCCCTGTTTATCCAGCCAAGCAAAATGGACATTTCCTTTGGGATGTCCCTGGTTCCGGCCACTGTGACCCAGATTGTCCCTGCTGGGATGATTGGGAAGAGGATGACGATTATGTAACCAAAAGGAAAAAGAAACCTAAGAAAAAATCTCATGCCTCATGTCACCACAGTACTCCTAGATCACCACAAGATCCTCCTCCTCCATCAGCTCCTTTACCTCTCTATAAAAAAGAACTCCAATGGCTTGCAAAGCGTTGCACCTCTACAATCTCCTCACCTGTTCCAGATCCATCTCCACCTCTGAGTTGTATGATGTTTTCATCTGCTTCCTCAGATTATTCTTCCTCTTTTCCTCCGTTAGACACCCACACAGATTCCCAACGAAATGTGGTGTCCAAACCTTTTATTCCATCACCCATAACCTCAGCCGGTCATCTTGAACCACCCAAACCTTTTGAATCAGTCCTCAACTGGCAAACTCAAAATGCCAGAGCCCAAAATGATACTTTGTTGACCATTAATTCCAAAGTTGAAAAGATCAGTTTACGAACTGAACACCTTGAAACGAAGGTTGACTCCATCTCTGCACAACTGCAGCAGATCCACCAAAACCTCCAGTCCAGAATTGTTCAACTTGATTCTGAGTTGCGAACTATGCTTGCCCAACGATACCATGGCCCAGAATTTGATCAAAAAGAAAGGGAGATCAGACGTTTAAAAGCTGAGCTTGCTCAAATTGAATCTGACAAACAAAAACCTTCCCTTTTTACCTCCTCGCCTCATATCCCTTCGATTGGTCCAACTTACCATCCATTTGCTTCTATGCTTTCTCCTATCCGACAGTATGAGCCTTCTAAGCTGTTTGGTATGACTCATACCCTTTTTCGAGACAACCCATTACCACCACCACCTAAATCTAAACCAAAGCCTAAACCTCAACCACGACCCGTCACAATCAATCCTTCCTCCACTATTATCCCTGACCAACAATCACCGGGCTATACACCAGCACCAACATCACCACCTGAACCATCCAAATCCCAAACTCCTACTACATCCAAGGATAAAGAACCTATGCACCAATTCAGTGCCCATACCATTGACCACCCATCTTCCACTGATGACCAAACTTCTGATTCAAATCTAGCCGTTTCAGATAGCCATACTGAGACTGACACAGAATCTTCAGCATCCACTAGTGACTCTGAAAAATCTTATGCTGATATCACCAGAATCCTGATGGCTCAACCTGACCCACAAACCTCTCGGACTGAACCATATGTTCATATTCCTTCTGATGTTGAAGAAGAGATGCTTGACTCTTCTGCCACCAACCAGCCTCCTCTGGCCCAAACTACTTCATCTAGTCAAAAATCATCAAATGGTCCCTGGTTTACCTTTGATGATATCCCATCCTATAAATGGCGTGATCGTCTTAATGAAATGTCTGCCTGGATTGATCTCCAAATGCTCAGATCAGGAGCCACTACTGAATCAGTCCTTAGAGAATTTGCTACTCGGTTTACGGGTGCTCTAAGAGATTGGTTTGACTCTCTTGGTCAATACAGACAATTGCAGTTTGTTCAATTACCAGAAGTCTCTAGTGCTCTTGCCATTCTCCATGATCAGTTTTTAGGAGACCCAGCTGCAGCCTTTGAAGCTGCCCGCCGAGACTATCTCAGCATGAAATGTTGCTCCCTCGATGCCAAGGATCTTGATTTCCATTACAAGCGCATGTCCCTGTTATTCTATAAGCTTAATGGATTCAACGAGCCTACACTAAAGCATGTCTTTTTGGCCTCCCTACCAGAAGAACTTCAACCAGACATCCAGCGGCAGCTCACCGCCTCCAATCTTGTCATTGACAATATCTCTCTTGGCAAAATTTTCCAACTCGCCAAAACTTGTCTTGATAAGCTTTGTGAACAGAAACAATTTTTCAAGGACTTGTTGAAAGACAAAGAACCATTCAGAAGTGCCTGCAAAAAGCCTTATTTGCAAATCAAATGCAAACAGAAGAAGGATTGTGATTGCAGTCCCAAAAAGAAAAGGCATTTTCGAAAGTTCAACTCTCCAGAATTTTCATCCAGACCCCGCAGGTCCAGAAAACCTTACAAATTCTTCCGAAAGCGGTCTTCTTCTTCCAAAGACTCCAAACGAAGAAAATCCAGCAGATGTTTTATCTGCAGGAAAAAAGGTCATTTTGCAAAAGATTGCCCCAACAAAAGAGCCAAGTCCATTCGTCTTGTAGAACATCTTCAGGCTACTACAGATTACTCTCCTCAAAAGGATGAACTGGAATTCTACTTTTCTGAACAAGATGAACCCAATGATGAAACCGTGTTCGCACTCCAACAGTCTTCTGATGATTCCGACAGTGACCAGTCTCAAGTCATTTTCCATCAACAGCTCTTGTCCCTTGATACTACAGTTCCTATACCATCCATCAAACTCCAAATCCTGCCTTCAAAATTTCAAAGGCCCATTCCAGCAATTGGTCTTATCGATACTGGTGCACAACGCAGTATGTTAAACCCCCATATTCTTCCACCAGACTACTGGACACAGTCTGAAGAACATTTCAAAGCTGTTAATGGCAAACTGTTCACCACCTCTTTGATTACCAAAAAACCCATTGGTATCCAGATTTTGTTAGGATTTGACATCCTTCACCAGATCAAACACCTTCAAATCCTTCCTCATGGAATTCGAGTCAAGTCCATTTTCAAACCATTCACAGATATCTTGAAACTCTACAATCTGTCTGAAACCCCTCCATCCTATCAAGATATTTCCACCAAGCTTTTGAGATTTTGTCCGGAGTCTCATTCTGAGTTCACCCATCCAACTCCTTTGTGGAAAAATTAGTCTTTCTTTGTTAAGTTACCCTTCAAACTTAATGAAGACATTAATCCCACCAAAGCCACTCATCTAGGAATGAGTCCATCTGACTTACTCCTAGCCCAACAGGAATGTTCTCAATTGTTAGCCCAAGGGTTAATTGAGCCCACAACCTCTCAATGGGCTTGCCAAGCCTTTTATGTTGAAAAGCATTCTGAAATTGTTCGAGGAAAGAAACGCCTAGTCATTGACTACCAGCCCTTAAACATGTTTTTGCAAGATGACAAATTTCCCTTACCTCGCCGACAAAGCATGTTTACTTTTCTTAAAAATGCCCAGATCTTTTCAAAATTTGATTTAAAATCAGGTTTTTGGCAATTAGGCATTGAACCCTCTGAGCGTTACAAGACTGCCTTTTGCATTCCTAATGCCCATTTCCAATGGACGGTCCTACCTTTTGGTCTCAAAACTGCCCCATCCATTTTTCAAAAATCCATGATCAAAATCTTTCAGCCTCTCCTGTCTAATGCATTAATTTACATTGATGATATTTTACTTTTTTCAGGATCACATGATGACCATCACCACCTGCTCAACAAGTTCTATGATATTATCCAAAGTCATGGAATCATGCTATCTGCCAAGAAAAGCACCATTGCCACAGATACCATCGAATTTCTTGGTATGATCATAAAAGATGGCCATTACCAGCCAGGAAAGCACATTGCCCAAGAGTTGCTTCACTTTCCAGATCAGCAACTTTCCAAAAAGCAGGTCCAGCAATTTCTTGGAATTATCAATTACATCAGAGACTTTATCCCACATGTGGACCACTACACTCGTCACCTCTCGGCTTTATTGAAGAAAAAGCCTCCTGAGTGGAATGATGACCACACAAATGCTGTCACTACTCTCAAGAAGATTGCGCAAAATCCGCCTCCTCTAAAGTTGATTGCGGATGGAAAGCGCATACTACAGACAGACGCAAGTGATGAATCATGGGGTGCCATTCTCCTTGAAGAACTCAATGGAAAAGAACACTTTATCGCCTACGCTAGTGGACATTTTTCTGACACACAGCAGCACTACCATAGCGTGTTCAAAGAAATCTTAGCGGTAAAGCATGGCATCAAAAAGTTCAAGTACCATCTCATTGGCCACCACTTCCTCATCCGAATGGACAGCTCAGCCTTCCCCAATATTCTCAATTTCAAAGGCAAAACTGTTCCAGAAAAGATGTTACTCCGATTAAAAGATTGGTTTTTCAAATATGATTTATCAGTAAAGCATATAAAGGGATCCCAGAACCTTATCCCTGATATGCTATCCAGACTCTCAAAACCAGAGACACCTCCCACTCTGTTTTCCACCACATACCATTTTCCAATTATTGCTATGGCTACATCCTTACCTCCCGAAGCTCTTACCAAAAAACCCTTTCCCTTGAATAAAACATTTTCCTCTGTTTTTGCCATCCAAGAGTTTGCAAGAAAAGCTGTTTTCCGTTTTTTCATGAAAGCTTACCTTATGGCTGACTCATTTCCATTTTCTACTTTCCATCCTGAAAATCTGTTTCTTACAGGTTTAACCCTTGACCCATCCAGAGAAATCACTGAAGACGAGTTATGGTACCTCTGGTGCCTAACTACTCTCTATGCAACCAAGCTCATCCTACCCATCACCCCCACTTTGTCTCATCTTCTTAATCCTGACAAAGCTACCTCTCTCATCTGGACATTACTTGAGTGGTTTTCACCAATTCCATGGTGGCGACAAAAGCTCCAACACTTGTCAGAAATCTACAACCTTGATCGTATGCCACTCTCTGAAGCTCAAATGTGGACATCCGTGTTCATAATTCACAGGCCTTATTTCCAACACCCAGATACACAGTCCTTTTGGACACAGGATCAGGTATACGAATGGTTCACTGCACTACATCCCGCCATCATTGAAAATGAGATCCAGCCTACATTACATAACTACCTCCACCAGTTAAACCACCAAACTCCGCCACATAAGGATATTGTTCACACATCCTTAGGCCCACAACATGACCTCATCATGATCCCTACTCTATCAGCCAGATCCAAGCCACCATCCACATGAATCCTTATCAAAGAAGAAAGGCCAGACTACACTGACTTTCTTTTCCAAGATTCTCAAGACCCTTGGGAAGAATTTCTTCCTCTCAGCCAACACCTTCATCAGTTCCCCCAACCAACCATGGATGAACCTGGACCCTCCGAACCAGGACCATCAACCCGACCTTCCAAAAATCACCTCGGCCTTCTAAAGTTGACAAAGCCACCCAGACTTCCCCTAAGTATACTTCACAGTGTACTCCACGAGCCTATCATTGCCCTAATCCACCGTGCCGTGGTCCCTCATGCCAACATCCTAAACGTCCAAAGCTTCCAAGCACCTTTTTCCGCAAACCGCACCACTCCGGTGATACAGATCCCGATGCAACAGAAAGCTCCTCCGACGATGACTACATAAACCTCCACTCTCCCTAAAAGATATTTGTCTTGTTGTGATTTGTCCTGTTGTCATCATTATGTCTCGTTTTGTCTTGTTGTAATCATGGTTGCTTTTGCTTTTACTTTTGCTTTTGCTTTAAGCTTTTGTCAAAGTCATGCTTTATTAAAGCATCTTTGTCCCTTTGTAATAATTAAAGGTGTGTAATCATGTAACTTTACTTTTACTTTAAAGATAGGGGTCCTGTCCTATCTTCTTGAGATTCCTTCTCTATATAAGGAACTCTCACCTCCTTTGTAAGATATAGAAGTTTGCCAGAAATAAACTCGTGTATTTTCTCTCACCATGAACTTCTAAACTTCTCTCTGTCTCTGCAAATGAAGTCCTAAAGAAAAGAAAAGGAATAAGGGTTTTAAATTTGTTCATTTTGAAACTTAAGCAAGTATGCTCTGCACTTGCCTTTAGCAAGGATCCTGTGCATCAGAAAGCTTTCGCAGTTTTCTTATCTGGTTTGGTACCCTGTTTTGACTAACGAACGTCTATTTTGAGTTGTATAACTCGACAAGAAAATGATAGCTCATCTCTCGGCTTTATTGAAAAAGAAGCCTCCTGAGTGGAATGCTGACCACACACGTGCTGTCACTACTCTCAAACAGATCGCGCAAAATCCGCCTCCTTTAAAGTTGATTGCAGATGGAAAGCGCATATTACAGACAGACGCAAGTGATGAATCATGGGGTGCCATCCTCCTTGAAGAACTCAATGGAAAAGAACACTTTATCGCTCAGCTAGTGGACATTTTTCTTACACACAAAAGCACTACCATAGCGTCTTCAAAGAAATCTTAGCGGTAAAGAATGGAATCAAAAAGTTCGAGTATCATCTCATTGGTCACCACTTCCTCATCTGAATGGGCAGCTCAGCCTTCCCCAATATTCTCAAATTCAAAGGCAAAACTGTTCCAGAAAAGATGTTACTCCGATTCAAAGATTGGTTTTCCAAATATGACTTTTCAGTTAAGCATATAAAGGGATCCCAAAACCTTATCCCTGATATGCTATCCAGACTTTCAAAACCAGAAACACCTCCCACTCTGTTTTCCTCCACATCTCATTTTCCAATCATCTTCATGGCTACATCTCTACCTCCCGAAGCTCTTACCAAGAAATCATTTCCCTTGAACAAAACATTCTCCTCTGTTTTTGCCATCCAAGAATTTGCAAGAAAAGCTGTTTTCAGCTTTTTCATGAAAGCTTACCTCATGGCTGACTCATTTCCATTTTCTACTTTCCATCCAGAAAATCTGTTTCTTACAGGTTTAACCCTTGACCCATCCAGAGAAATTACTGAAGATGAGTTATGGTACCTCTGGTGCCTAACTGTTTTGTATGCTACCAAGCTAATCTTACCAATCGCTCCTACCTTAACCCATCTCCTGAACCCTGACAAGGCCACTTCCCTCATCTGGACATTACTTGAGTGGTTTTCACCAATTCCATGGTGGCAACAAAAGCTCCAACAACTGTCAGAAATCTACAACCTTGATCGTATGCCATCCTCTGAAGCCCAATTGTGGACATCCGTGTTCATTATTCACAGGCCTTATTTCCAACACCCAGATACATAGTTCTTTTGGACCCAGGATCAGGTATACGAATGGTTCACTGCACCACACCCTGCCATCATTGACAATGAAATACAGTCCACCCTGCATAATTACCTCCATCAGTTAAACCACCAAACTCCGCCCCATAAAGATATCTTTCATACCTCCCTAGGCCCACAACATGATCTCGTCATGATCCCTACTCCATCAGCCAGATCCAAACCACCATCCACAGGCATCCTTATCAAAGAAGAAAAGCCAGACTACACTGACTTCCTCTTCCAAGATTCTCAAGACCCTTGGGAAGAATTTCTTCCTCTCAGTCAACACCTTCATCAGTTTCCCCAACCAACAATGGATGAACCTGGACCCTCCGCACCAGGACCATCAACCCAACCTTCCAAAATACCAACCCGAACCACCAAAGTTGACAAAGCTACCCAAAATTCTCCTAAGCCTACTCCCAGGTGTACTCCACGAGACTATAATTGTCCTTACCCACCTTGCCGTGGTCCCTCCTGTAAGCATCCAAAGCTCTCAAAAAACTTTTTTCAAAAGCGTCATCACTCTGATGATACGGACCCAGATGCAACAGAAAGTTCCTCCGAAGATGACTACATGAACATCTACTCCCATAAAGTAGTTTGTCTTGTTGTAATGATTATGTTTTGCTTTTGCTTTGTCTTGTATAATTATGGTTGCTTTTGCTTTTTGCTTTAAGCTTTTGTCAAAGTCATGCTTTAATTATTAAAGCATCTTTGTCCCTTTGTAATAATTAAAGGTGTGTCATGATGTAACTTTAACTTTTGTAAAAGATAGGGGTCCTGTCCTATCTTCCTGAGATTTCTCCTATATAAGGAGCTTCTCCTCTCTTGTAAGATATAGAAGTTTTTCAAGAAATAAACTCTCGTGTGCTTTTAAACCATGAAGTTCTAAACCCTCCTCTCTCTCTCTGCTAATGAAGTTCTAACGAAAAGAAAAGAAAAAACGATCTTAAATTTGTTCATTTTGAAACTTAAGCAAGTATGCTCTACACTTGCCTCTCGCAAGGATCCTATGCATCAGAAAGCTTTTGATAATTTTCTTATCTGGTTTGGTACCCTGTTTTAGACTAACGAAAAGTCTGTTTTGGGTTGTATAACCCGAGAAGAAAATGAAAGTTTTCCTGATTTCTCAATATTGGTATCAGAGCCCAGGTGCTCACTGGGGGGAATATGAGTGTTGTGAACGATAAGCACCTCATCCCACATCGGTTGGGATCCTGGCTGTGTGCTAGCTTATAAGTGCTGGGCAGTCCTCACCCTTTGAGAGCTCTTTTGGGGCTGAGTTAGGCTTCGGCCCAAACTACTTGTAGAGAGAGGGGGAGGTTTAGAAGTTCATGGTTTGAAAGCACAGGAGAGTTTATTTCTTGAAAACTTCTATATTTTACAAGAGAGGAGAGCGCTCCTTATATAGGAGATATATCTCTCAAGTAGATAGGACAGGACCCCTATCTTTTACAAAAGGTAAAAGCAAAAGTAAAATTACATCATGACACACCTTTAATGATTACAAAGGGCCAAAGATGCTTCAATAATTAAAGCATGACTTTGACAAAAGCTAAAGCAAAAGCGTAAAGTAAAAGCAATCATAATTATACAAAGACAAAGGGAAACATAATTATTACAACAAGACAAACTACTTTATGGAGAGTAGAGATTCATGTAGTCGTCTTCGGAGGAACTTTCTGTTGCATCTTTTCCATTGAGTGCTTCAAGGAGGATGGCACCCCATGATTCATCACTTGCGTCTGTCTATAGTATGCGCTTTCCGTCGACAATCAACTTTAAAGGAGGCAGATTTTGCGCAATATGTTTGAGAGTAGTGACAGCACGTGTGTGGTCAGCATTCCACTCAGGAGGCTTCTTTTTCAATAAAGCCGAGAGATGATGAGTGTAGTGGTCCACATGTGGGAGGAAGTCTCGGATGTAATTGATGATGCCGAGAAACTGTTGGACCTGCTTTTTGGAAAGTTGTTGATCTGGAAAGTGAAGTAATTCTTGGGCAATGTGCTTTCCTGGCTGGTAATGGCCATCTTTAATGATCATACCAAGAAATTCGATGTTGTCGGTTGCAATGGTGCTTTTCTTGGCAGATAGCATAATTCCATGACTTTGGACAATATCATAGAATTGAGCTAACAGTTGACGATGTTCATCATGTGATCCTGAAAAAAGCAAGATATCGTCAATATAAATCAATGCATGATGGAGGATAGGTTGGAAAATTTGGACCATTGATTTTTGAAAAATGGATGGGGCAGTTTTGAGGCTGAAGGGTAGAACTGTCCATTGAAAATGAGCATTTGGGATGCAAAAGGCAGTCTTATATCATTCAGAGGGTTCAATGCCTAATTGCCAAAATCCTGATTTTAAATCAAATTTTGAAAAGATTTGGGCATTTTTGAGAAAAGTAAACATGCTTTGTCTGCGGGGCAAAGGAAACTTATCGTCCTGTAAAAACATGTTTAATGGCTGGTAGTCAATGACTAAGCGTTTCTTTCCTCGAATAATTTCAGAATGCTTTTCAACAGAAAAGGCTTGGCAAGCCCATTGAGAATTTGTGGGCTCAATTAGACCGTGGGCTAACGGTTGGGAACATTCCTGTTGGGCTAGGAGTAAGTCAGAAGGACTCATTCCTGGATGGGTAGCTCTGGTTGGGTTAATGTCTTCATTGAGTTTGAAGGGTAACGAAATGAAGAAAGACTTATTTTTCCACAAAGGGTTTGGATGGGTGAACTCAGAATGGGATTCTGGACAAAAACTCAAAAGTTTGGTTGAAATATCTTGGTAGGACTGAGGGATTTAAGTCAGATTGTAAAGTTTCAGGATGTCTGTGAATGGTTTGAACATGGACTTGACTCAGATTCCATAGGGAATGATTTGGAGGTGTTTGATCTGGTGAAGGATGTCAAATCCTAACAAGATATCCTTATTAGGAAGGGTTGAACCAATAACCTTGGTCCAAATGACACAATTGGGAAAAATCTGGATACCAATGGGTTTTTTGGTAATCAAAGAAGTGGTGAACAGTTTGCCATTAACAGCTTTGAAATGTTCTTCAGACTGTGTCCAGTAGGCTGATGGAAGAATGTGTGGATTAAGCATGCTGCGTTGGGCTCTAGTATCAATAAGACCAATTGCTGGAATGGGCCTTTGGAATTTTGAAGGCAGGATTTGGAGTTTGATGGAAGGTATAGGAACTGTAGTGTCAAGGGACAATAACTGTTGATGAAAAATGACTTGGGATTGATCACTGTCGGAATCATCAGAAGACTGTTGTAGCGCGAACACTGTTTCATCATTGGGTTCATCTTGTTCAAAGAAATAGAATTCCGATTCATCCTTCTCTGGAGAGTAATCGGTAGTGGCTTGAAGAAGTTCAACAAGTTGAATGGACTTTTCTCTTTTGTTGGGACTGCAATCACAATCCTTCTTCTGTTTGCATTTGATCTGCAGATAAAGTTTCTTGCAAGCACTTTTGAATGGTTCTTTGTCCTTCAACAGTTCTTTAAAAAACTGTTTCTGCTCACAAAGTTTATCAAGACAAGTTTTGGCAAGTTGAAAGATTTTGCCAAGAGAGATATTGTCAATGACAAGATTGGAGGCGGTGAGCTGCCGCTGGATGTCGGGTTGGAGTTCTTCTGGAAGGGAGGCTAAAAAGACATGCTTCAAGGTTGGCTCATTGAATCCATTAAGCTTATAGAAGAGCAGGGACATGCGCTTGTAATGGAAATCAAGATCCATAGCATTGAGGGAACAACATTTCATATTGAGATAGTCTCATCGTGCAGCTTCAAAGACTGCAGCTGGGTCTCCTAGGAATTGATTATGGAGAATGGCAAGAGCACTTGAGACCTCTTGTAATTGAACAAACTGGAGTTGTCTATAGGGACCTAATGAGTCAAACCAATCTCTTAGAGCACCCGTAAAACGAGTGGTGAATTCTCTAAGAACTGATTCAGTTGTGGCGCCTGGTCGTAGCATTTGCAAATCAATCCAGGCAGACATTTCATTAAGGCGGTCACGCCATTTGGAAGATGGGATATCATCAAAGGTGAACCATGGACCATTTGTTGCAGAAGATTCAGGTAGTTCTTCTTCAAAATCAGAGGGAATATCAACATATGGGTCAGTCCGAGAGGTTTGGCCTTGGGTATGCTGATCAGGTTGAGCCATCAAGATCCTGGTGATGTCAGCATATGATTTTTCAGAGTTGCTGGTGGACAGTGAAGATTCTGTGTCAGTCTCTTATTTGATCTCCTAGAAGAGGATTCATATACTATGGAAACACCTTCTTCTTCCAACTCAACTCTTTCTTCATCCTCGTCTCACATTTCCCTTTCTTCTACACTTTCTCTTCCTAACTCATGCAACAAACACATAGCCTCAAAAATCGAGAATCTTGTCGAATATTCTTATATTCCAGAATGTGCTCAGATCAATGAGTCCCAGTTTTCCATTATGAGTCCTTACAATCTTTACAAACAAAAAACTTCTTTTACTAGAAGTATCCGAACCCTCATCTCCACAAAGAGACCACTCCCAAAAGAATACGTCCAGTCTTCACGACTTGATCAGTGTGCTCTACAAGCCACACAGAGTGAACAATATGTCACTTTGGAAATACCCTCGGATCTCGTTGCAAACTTGAAACGAGAAGGGTACACACACCTCCATCTTGGTGGTGTACGATTAATCCTCACTCTCCATGGCCGAAAAGGCTTACCCGTTACAGCTAGAATTGCTCTCCTCGACACCAGATTCAAGGAGTACCAACATGCTGTTATTGGAACAGTTCTTACAACTCTTCATGCTGGCAGTGCCTTATTAACCTTTTACCCAAACTTCAACCTCTCTCTTGAAGATCCTAACCTTCCAACCACCCTTAAAGTCCAAATCCAGCTCCAAGGAGCAGAACAAACACCCACTTCAAAGATTGCAACCCTCCATCATCAAATAGTGTATCGATTACAAAATCATGCACTCGACCTTCCCACACCATACACAAATCCTGATGCCTTGATGATATTGGCAGACACAGACACAATTCCAACCATCATTCAAATCCCCAAACAAATCCCGAAACAAGATTTGCTCAAACTTATGCCTCTTGAATGGCTAACCAACTATGAGAACTTCCACCAAAATTCTGAACCAGTCCAATCCACAGAAGCTATATTTGACAGACGATCAGATGGTCAAGTCAGACTCTCTTTTCAAACTCCTAACCCCAAACCCATTTCAGATAGTCCACAGATTTCTTATACTGCTATGATCACAGCAGTTCAAACGAGTCAAGAAAAGAAACTTCCTATTCATGGTTTTTCCTCAGAAGGGTATCTCGTATACCCTGGAAAAATCAATGGTCATTTTCTATGGGATGTTCCTGAAGCCCATATGTGCAATCCGGATTGTCCTTGTTTGGATGATACGGATATTGATGAAGAACTGGAAGTTATGCGAAGAAAGAAAAAGAAGAAGAAAAAAGCTTCTTATCCACCATCATCCTGCAAATCCTTTCCTCCGCAACCTCCACCGGATCCCAAATCTCCTGCTCAACCAATCCGATCATGTCTTATGTTTTCAAGTCATTCTTATGACGAATTATTTCCTCCACTTGACAAACAGACCGACCCACAAACCCGTGTTACCTCCAAACCCTTTATCCAATCTCCAGTTACAGCCTCTGGGCAACCTGAAGAGCCAAGACAGTATGAAGCTGTTTTAAACTGGCAAACCAAAAACGCCAGTGCTCAAAACCACACTCTTCAACAACTCGGTAAGAAAATTGACCGTGTTGCCAATCAAGTCTCCCAGACTGAAACTAAAGTGCATTCAATCAGCAGCCGTCTTGATCAGATGTATTTACATCTTCAAGACCGTATCTCTGAGCTAGATGCCGATCTCAGACGGATGATCAACAACCATCTCTGGGATCCGGAGTTTAACAAAAAAGAAGCTGAGATCAGAAAACTCAAAGCTGAATTATCCAGGATTGATGCTGAAAAAGTTCGACCTTCCCTGTTTACACAACCACAACCTTCACCAGTATCTCCTCCAATCTTTGACACCTATGCACCTTTTTACACACCATCCCGACCTCAGCAACCTATTTACAATCAGTTCTTTGGTTTCTCTCACCTTCAACCATCTTCACCCACAAAACCAAAATCTAAAGTCAAAATCTCTGAGTCACGTCCTAAAGCCACTCCCTCTTCCTCTACCTCTACAATCCCACCAGACGGATCACCACAAGACATTCCAGAGCCTTCTAAAAAAGATAAAAGCCCAATGGACCAGTATCATTATCATACTGTCCATTCCCAATCTTCCGATTCCTCTGACTCTTCTGAGCCTGAAACAAATAACTCATCTCCGTCTTCATCTTATGACTCATCACAAGCCTCCTCTGATTCTGAGTCTGAATATGCTGACATCACTGGCATATTAATGGCCACTGAAACTGCCGATCCAAGTGCCTCTACCTCAACACCTATTGTTGATGACAATCCTTCTGACCAAGCTTCTCAAACAGACCCAGTACCCCCACCAGTTCATGAACACTCAACAAAACCATCTTCAGCCTCTTGGTTTACATTTGATGACATTCCCCGCCACAAATGGGCTGCTAGACTCCAAGAATTTGCTGCTTGGATTGATCTCCAGGGTACCAAACCTAATGCTCAGCCTCAAGCCATTCTTCGTGAATTCATGGCCCGCTCCACGGGTTCTTTACGAGACTGGCTGGAAAGCTTGGGGGAATACAGACAACTCCAATTCATGGAATCCCCGGTTGGTACCGCCCTCAATATTATTCATGAGCAATTCATCGGTGAAAAAACTGCTTCCACTGAAGCAGACAGAAAAGAATACCATCAGATGAAATGCTGTTCTCTCAAAAGACATCTTCTGGATGCTCATTACAAGAGAATGAGTATTCTGTTCTACAAGCTCAATGGTTTCAACGAGCCATCCCTCAAGCATGTCTTTATAGCCTCTCTTCCTTCTGAGTTACAACCCGATCTTCAAAGAAAAATCACAGCCACAAACCTAAGCATAGCTGATATCTCTCTGGGCAAAATTTTCCAAATGGCCATGCTATCTCTTGAAAAAGATCTGTGAGCAAAAAGAATTCTTCAAAGACCTCATGGAAGACAAGAAACCATTCTCTGAAGCTTGTAAAAAGCCTCATCTCAAGATCGAGTGCAAAGATGAAAAGAAGTGTGTTTGTTCTACCAAAAAGAAAAAACATTTTCAGAAACACTTCCACAGAAAATCCTCCTCCAAAAAACCTTTCCGGTATTTCAAAAAGAAAGATGTTTCTCAGTACCGAAAGAAAAAATCGAACCGTTGTTTCATTTGCAAGAAACGCGGTCACTTTGCCTGAACTTGTCCTCACAAACCATCCAAAGCTGTTCGACTTATTCAACATCTTCAACATTCTTCCTTGTTATCTGAGAATGAGGATGTCGAATCTAATTTTTCAGAACAGTCAGTACAAGATAATCAAACTGCCTTTCTTATTGCAGAATCTTGCGAATCTTCGGATTCTGAAGAAATTTCAGTCATCTCTACAGTCCAAACTGTCAACCATGTTTCCACTATCCCTAGACCTTCTCTCAAGATGTCCATCCTTCCTACCAAATTCCATAAACCTGTTCCTGTTATCGGGTTTATTTACACTGGTGCAGATACCAGTATGATTGATCCTTCTGTTCTTCCCTCAGATTGTTGGGAACGTCATTCTAAGCTCTTTAGAGCCGGTAATGGTGACATCTTTGAAACCACCTTGATTACCAAAAAACCCATTGGTATTCAATTCTTTCCGAATTGCATAATTTGGAAAAAGATTGTAGCTTCCAAACTCCCTGACAAAGATTTGCTTATAGGATTTGACATTCTTCATCTAGTTAAAAACCTATTCCTCACAAGTTCTGGAGTTCGCTACAAACAGATGTTCTTGCCCTATACAGATACACTACGTCTGTATACACTCTCTGAAACACCATCTCCATACAGTCAGATCTCACAAAAGTTTTTAGAGTTCTGTCCAGAAAGCCATTCACAGTTCCATCATCCTTCACCTCTTTGGAAAAATGAACAATTTTTCATTTACCTTCCATTTAAACTCAACGAAGACATAAACCCCACAAAAGCTTCACATCCGGGTATGTCTCCTTCAGACCTCTTGCTTGCTAAGCAAGAATGTTCTCAGTTACTTCAACAAGGTCTTATTGAGTCTACTGATTCAGATTGGGCTTGTCAAGCCTTTTATGTTGAAAAACGATCTGAATTAGTTCGTGGAAAAAAGCGACTAGTGATTGATTACCAGCCACTCAATTCCTTTCTTAAAGACGATAAGTTTCCCCTTCCAAAAATCCAAACCCTGTTTGTCCATCTTCAAGGGGCTCGTATCTTCTCTAAGTTTGATTTAAAAGCCGGTTTTTGGCAACTTGGTATTTCACCAGTTGACCGTCACAAAACTGCATTTTGCATCCCTGATGCTCATTACCAATGGACTGTTATGCCTTTTGGTCTTAAAGTCGCTCCCTCCTTATTTCAAAAAGCCATGACAAAAATCTTTGGTCCTATTCTCCATCATGCCTTAGTTTACATTGACGACATTTTATTATTTTCCTCTGACCATGAGAGCCATCAAAAGCTCCTTTTGGATTTCTTTCATATTGTGCAGGAACATGGCATCATGCTTTCCGACAAGAAAAGCAGCATAGGAAAAGAATCAATTGACTTTCTTGGCATGGTGATTAAAGACGGCCAGTATCAACCTGGTCCCCACATTGCAATTGAGTTATTAAAATTTCCGGACACTCATCTCAACCGAAAGCAGATACAACAATTCCTCGGGATTGTTAACTATGTCCGTGACTTTATCCCCAAAGTTGCAATTCACACCAGCCAGCTGTCTCGGATGCTCAAAAAACAAAGCCCTCCATGGGGCCCTGTTCAGACAGAAGCTGTCAAGCAACTAAAGATGATAGCACAATCACCTCCTCCACTCCGCATTCCCACAAGTGGACAACGCATCCTCCAGACTGATGCCAGCGATGATTATTGGAGTGCCATCCTTCTCGAAGACATTGATGGCGTGCGTCATTTTTGCGCACATGCGAGCGGACAATTCAAAGACTCTGAAAAGAATTACCATGTGATCTACAAAGAGATTCTGGCAGTTAAGTATGGTATTAAAAAATTTGAATTCCATCTTATCAGCCACAAATTCCTTATCAACATGGACAATTCATCTTTTCCCCGAATCTTTGACTTCAAAAACAAATTGCTCCCTGACAAGCAATTACTCAACCTCAAAACCTGGTTTGCCAAATATGACTTCACTGTTCAACATATAAAAGGTGACCAAAACCTCATCCCAGACTTTCTCACCCGTCCAACTATAAATAAACCCGCACTCATCTCCTCGATTCAAACCATTCCAGTAATAGCCATGAATCGCCAACTCCCTTTCAAAGCTCTCCACCAAAGACATTTCCCCATGAACATTTCTTTCTCCTCGGCTTACCAATTACAAGATTTTGCAAAGAAGTTCCTTTATCGATTTTTCTTTAATGTCCAGACCAAGAAACCTGACAGATTTCCTAATCTTTGCATGGAGCACCTATTTCTCACAGGCCTCACTCTGTCCTCTCTCACCATCTCTGAAGATGAGCTTTGGTATATGTGGTGTCTTACCACCTTATATGCCACAAAGCTGGTTTTTCCCATCAAACCAGTCTTATCTCACCTTACCACTCCAGAGTTCGCCCCAGACCTTCTATGGACTCTCTTTGAATGGTATTCCCCCCTCACTTGGTGGCGCCAGCAACTCCAACACTTGTGTACCTTTCATGGATTAGATAAAATGCCAGAGCAAGAAGGTAACATGTGGACTACGGCTTTCATCGTCCACCGGCCTTATTTCCAGCATCCAGAAACACATGACTACTGGACACAGGACATGGCATATGAATGGAAAACCTATCCTCATCCTTATACCTTTATCCATGATAGATCAGTCACCAACGCTCTCAGAACCTATCTCATGGAGCTTAACAATGTCCCTCAACCTGCCACAAATATTCACCACACCTCCATTGGACCATCACATACCCTTGAAATAATTCCAAAATCACAAGGCTGTACTCCAGGTTCAAGCTCAAGTCCTCAGGGAATTCTTGTTATGGAACAACGTCCTGACTACACAAATGTCTTATTCCAAGATGCTCAGGACCCATGGGAAGATTTTCAGTCCCTTCTCCCTACTGACAGTCCTCGTCATTCTGTCGCCACCTCAGCCTCTCCTGCTGCATCTACCTCGCAGCGCATGTCTGAAGCTGACGAAGCAAAGTATCAACAAGCTGAAGCTTATCTCGACAAGCGACAAAGGCGTCGGCACAAGCGACAATATGAAAAGGATACAGGAGATGTGTCGCCATCGCGCTATCCATCCACTCCATGATCACTCTCGATGCAAGCATGTGACTCCCGTTTGTCTTTAGTTCAAGTCCTTGTCGGTGTGCTTTTCTTTAATTAAAGTCTTTGTTGGTATGCTTTCTTTTATTAAGGTCCTTGTCGGTATGCTTTACTTTTATCAAAGTCCTTGTCGGTGTGCTTGTCTTTTGTAAAAAGTCTTGCTTGGCGGGCTTGGCTTTCTAAAAAGGTGTGCATTAGAATATGATCACTTGAGAGAGCATGTTCTCAAGGATCCTCTATATAAAGCACCTTTCATCTCAGTTGTAGGGGAGGAGCCAATTCGGAAATAAAAAGCTTAAGTTTTCTATATCATGTTTCCCTAAACCTCTCTCTCTCTTCTAGGAATCGAAGAAATTATTCGAATTAGAAATGATACGCTCACCTCAAATCTTTCTAAACTGAGTATGCTCTGCACTTGCCTCTAGTTTGAGGATCCTGTGCATCAGAAAGGTCCTGTTTATCCTCCAAAACCGAGTTTTCTAAAAATAAAAGTATTTTCTCACAACGTTCACCCTCTTTAAAGGTTTTTGGGTGGTATCGTGAAAAATGGTTTTCAAAAATGGATTTCGAATTTGGGATCGGATTTGGTATCACTAACTGGTTAGGTTCCATTTGTATATTTGGTGGAATCTGGCATATCTTAACCAAGCCTTTTGCATGGGCTCGCCGTGCACTTGTATGGTCTGGGGAGGCTTACTTGTCTTATAGTTTAGGTGCTTTAGCTGTTTAGGTGCTCTGATACCAGTTAGTGATACCAAATCCGATCCCAAATTCGAAATCCATTTTTGAAAACCATTTTTCACGATACCACCCAAAAACCTTTAAAGAGGGTGAACGTTGTGAGAAAATACTTTTATTTTTAGAAAACTCGGTTTTGGAGGATAAACAGGACCTTTCTGATGCACAGGATCCTCAAACTAGAGGCAAGTGCAGAGCATACTCAGTTTAGAAAGATTTGAGGTGAGCGTATCATTTCTAATTCGAATAATTTCTTCGATTCCTAGAAGAGAGAGAGAGGTTTAGGGAAACATGATATAGAAAACTTAAGCTTTTTATTTCCGAATTGGCTCCTCCCCTACAACTGAGATGAAAGGTGCTTTATATAGAGGATCCTTGAGAACATGCTCTCTCAAGTGATCATATTCTAATGCACACCTTTTTAGAAAGCCAAGCCCGCCAAGCAAGACTTTTTACAAAAGACAAGCACACCGACAAGGACTTTGATAAAAGTAAAGCATACCGACAAGGACCTTAATAAAAGAAAGCATACCAACAAAGACTTTAATTAAAGAAAAGCACACCGACAAGGACTTGAACTAAAGACAAACGGGAGTCACATGCTTGCATCGAGAGTGATCATGGAGTGGATGGATAGCGCGATGGCGACACATCTCCTGTATCCTTTTCATATTGTCGCTTGTGCCGACGCCTTTGTCGCTTGTCGAGATAAGCTTCAGCTTGTTGATACTTTGCTTCGTCAGCTTCAGACATGCGCTGCGAGGTAGATGCAGCAGGAGAGGCTGAGGTGGCGACAGAATGACGAGGACTGTCAGTAGGGAGAAGGGACTGAAAATCTTCCCATGGGTCCTGAGCATCTTGGAATAAGACATTTGTGTAGTCAGGACGTTGTTCCATAACAAGAATTCCCTGAGGACTTGAGCTTGAACCTGGAGTACAGCCTTGTGATTTTGGAATTATTTCAAGGGTATGTGATGGTCCAATGGAGGTGTGGTGAATATTTGTGGCAGGTTGAGGGACATTGTTAAGCTCCATGAGATAGGTTCTGAGAGCGTTGGTGACTGATCTATCATGGATAAAGGTATAAGGATGAGGATAGGTTTTCCATTCATATGCCATGTCCTGTGTCCAGTAGTCATGTGTTTCTGGATGCTGGAAATAAGGCCGGTGGACGATGAAAGCCGTAGTCCACATGTTACCTTCTTGCTCTGGCATTTTATCTAATCCATGAAAGGTACACAAGTGTTGGAGTTGCTGGCGCCACCAAGTGAGGGGGGAATACCATTCAAAGAGAGTCCATAGAAGGTCTGGGGCGAACTCTGGAGTGGTAAGGTGAGATAAGACTGGTTTGATGGGAAAAACCAGCTTTGTGGCATATAAGGTGGTAAGACACCACATATACCAAAGCTCATCTTCAGAGATGGTGAGAGAGGACAGAGTGAGGCCTGTGAGAAATAGGTGCTCCATGCAAAGATTAGGAAATCTGTCAGGTTTCTTGGTCTGGACATTAAAGAAAAATCGATAAAGGAACTTCTTTGCAAAATCTTGTAATTGGTAAGCCGAGGAGAAAGAAATGTTCATGGGGAAATGTCTTTGGTTGAGAGCTTTGAAAGGGAGTTGGCGATTCATGGCTATTACTGGAATGGTTTGAATCGAGGAGATGAGTGCGGGTTTATTTATAGTTGGACGGGTGAGAAAGTCTGGGATGAGGTTTTGGTCACCTTTTATATGTTGAACAGTGAAGTCATATTTGGCAAACCAGGTTTTGAGGTTGAGTAATTGCTTGTCAGGGAGCAATTTGTTTTTGAAGTCAAAGATTCGGGGAAAAGATGAATTGTCCATGTTGATAAGGAATTTGTGGCTGATAAGATGGAATTCAAATTTTTTAATACCATACTTAACTGCCAGAATCTCTTTGTAGATCACATGGTAATTCTTTTCAGAGTCTTTGAATTGTCCGCTCGCATGTGCGCAAAAATGACGCACGCCATCAATGTCTTCGAGAAGGATGGCACTCCAATAATCATCGCTGGCATCAGTCTGGAGGATGCGTTGTCCACTTGTGGGAATGCGGAGTGGAGGAGGTGATTGTGCTATCATCTTTAGTTGCTTGACAGCTTCTGTCTGAACAGGGCCCCATGGAGGGCTTTGTTTTTTGAGCATCCGAGACAGCTGGCTGGTGTGAATTGCAACTTTGGGGATAAAGTCACGGACATAGTTAACAATCCCGAGGAATTGTTGTATCTGCTTTCGGTTGAGATGAGTGTCCGGAAATTTTAATAACTCAATTGCAATGTGGGGACCAGGTTGATACTAGCCGTCTTTAATCACCATGCCAAGAAAGTCAATTGATTCTTTTCCTATGCTGCTTTTCTTGTCGGAAAGCATGATGCCATGTTCCTGCACAATATGAAAGAAATCCAAAAGGAGCTTTTGATGGCTCTCATGGTCAGAGGAAAATAATAAAATGTCGTCAATGTAAACTAAGGCATGATGGAGAATAGGACCAAAGATTTTTGTCATGGCTTTTTGAAATAAGGAGGGAGCGACTTTAAGACCAAAAGGCATAACAGTCCATTGGTAATGAGCATCAGGGATGCAAAATGCAGTTTTGTGACGGTCAACTGGTGAAATACCAAGTTGCCAAAAACCGGCTTTTAAATCAAACTTAGAGAAGATACAAGCCCCTTGAAGATGGACAAACAGGGTTTGGATTTTTGGAAGGGGAAACTTATCGTCTTTAAGAAAGGAATTGAGTGGCTGGTAATCAATCACTAGTCGCTTTTTTCCACGAACTAATTCAGATCGTTTTTCAACATAAAAGGCTTGACAAGCCCAATCTGAATCAGTAGACTCAATAAGACCTTGTTGAAGTAACTGAGAACATTCTTGCTTAGCAAGCAAGAGGTCTGAAGGAGACATACCCGGATGTGAAGCTTTTGTGGGGTTTATGTCTTCGTTGAGTTTAAATGGAAGGTAAATGAAAAATTGTTCATTTTTCCAAAGAGGTGAAGGATGATGGAACTGTGAATGGCTTTCTGGACAGAACTCTAAAAACTTTTGTGAGATCTGACTGTATGGAGATGGTGTTTCAGAGAGTGTATACAGACGTAGTGTATCTGTATAGGGCAAGAACATCTGTTTGTAGCGAACTCCAGAACTTGTGAGGAATAGGTTTTTAACTAGATGAAGAATGTCAAATCCTATAAGCAAATCTTTGTCAGGGAGTTTGGAAGCTACAATCTTTTTCCAAATTATGCAATTCGGAAAGAATTGAATACCAATGGGTTTTTTGGTAATCAAGGTGGTTTCAAAGATGTCGCCATTAACGGCTCTAAAGAGCTTAGAATGACGTTCCCAACAATCTGAGGGAAGAACAGAAGGATCAATCATACTGGTATCTGCACCAGTGTCAATAAACCCGATAACAGGAACAGGTTTATGGAATTTGGTAGGAAGGATGGACATCTTGAGAGAAGGTCTAGGGATAGTGGAAACATGGTTGACAGTTTAGACTGTAGAGATGACTGAAATTTCTTCAGAATCCGAAGATTCGCAAGATTCTGCAATAAGAAAGGCAGTTTGATTATCTTGTGCTGACTGTTCTGAAAAATTAGATTCGACATCCTCATTCTCAGATAACAAGGAAGAATGTTGAAGATGTTGAATAAGTCGAACAGCTTTGGATGGTTTGTGAGGACAAGTTCGGGCAAAGTGACCGCGTTTCTTGCAAATGAAACAACGGTTCGATTTTTTCTTTCGGTACTGAGAAACATCTTTCTTTTTGAAATACCGGAAAGGTTTTTTGGAGGAGGATTTTCTGTGGAAGTGTTTCTGAAAATGTTTTTTCTTTTTGGTAGAACAAACACACTTCTTTTCATCTTTGCACTCGATCTTGAGATGAGGCTTTTTACAAGCTTCAGAGAATGGTTTCTTGTCTTCCATGAGGTCTTTGAAGAATTCTTTTTGCTCACAGATCTTATCAAGAGATAGCATGGCCATTTGGAAAATTTTGCCCAGAGAGATATCAGCTATGCTTAGGTTTGTGGCTGTGATTTTTCTTTGAAGATCGGGTTGTAACTCAGAAGGAAGAGAGGCTATAAAGACATGCTTGAGGGATGGCTCGTTGAAACCATTGAGCTTGTAGAACAGAATACTCATTCTCTTGTAATGAGCATCCAGAAGATGTCTTTTGAGAGAACAGCATTTCATCTGATGGTATTCTTTTCTGTCTGCTTCAGTGGAAGCAGTTTTTTCACCGATGAATTGCTCATGAATAATATTGAGGGTGGTACCAACCGGGGATTCCATGAATTGGAGTTGTCTGTATTCCCCCAAGCTTTCCAGCCAGTCTCGTAAAGAACCCGTGGAGCGGGCCATGAATTCACGAAGAACGGCTTGAGGCTGAGCATTAGGTTTGGTACCCTGGAGATCAATCCAAGCAGCAAATTCTTGGAGTCTAGCAGCCCATTTGTGGTGGGGAATGTCATCAAATGTAAACCAAGAGGCTGAAGATGGTTTTGTTGAGTGTTCATGAACTGGTGGGGGTACTGGGTCTGTTTGAGAAGCTTAGTCAGAAGGATTGTCATCAACAATAGGTGTTGAGGTAGAGGCACTTGGATCGGCAGTTTCAGTGGCCATTAATATGCCAGTGATGTCAGCATATTCAGACTCAGAATCAGAGGAGGCTTGTGATGAGTCATAAGATGAAGACGGAGATGAGTTATTTGTTTCAGGCTCAGAAGAGTCAGAGGAATCGGAAGATTGGGAATGGACAGTATGATAATGATACTGGTCCATTGGGCTTTTATCTTTTTTAGAAGGCTCTGGAATGTCTTGTGGTGATCCGTCTGGTGGGATTGTAGAGGTAGAGGAAGAGGGAGTGGCTTTAGGACGTGACTCAGAGATTTTGACTTTAGATTTTGGTTTTGTGGGTGAAGATGGTTGAAGGTGAGAGAAACCAAAGAACTAATTGTAAATAGGTTGCTGAGGTCGGGATGGTGTGTAAAAAGGTGCATAGGTGTCAAAGATTGGAGGAGATACTGGTGAAGGTTGTGGTTGTGTAAACAGGGAAGGTCGAACTTTTTCAGCATCAATCCTGGATAATTCAGCTTTGAGTTTTCTGATCTCAGCTTCTTTTTTGTTAAACTCCGGACCCCAGAGATGGTTGTTGATCATCCGTCTGAGATCGGCATCTAGCTCAGAGATACGGTCTTGAAGATGTAAATACATCTGATCAAGACGGCTGCTGATTGAATCCACTTTAGTTTCAGTCTGGGAGACTTGATTGGCAACACGGTCAATTTTCTTACCGAGTTGTTGAAGAGTGTGGTTTTGAGCACTAGCATTTTTGGTTTGCCAGTTTAAAACAGCTTCATACTATCTTGGCTCTTCAGGTTGCCCAGAGGCTGTAACTGGAGATTGGATAAAGGGTTTGGAGGTAACACGGGTTTGTGGGTCGGTCTGTTTGTCAAGTGGAGGAAATAATTCGTCATAAGAATGACTTGAAAACATAAGACATCATCGGATTGGCTGAGCAGGAGATTTGGGATCCGGTGGAGGTTGCGGAGGAAAGGATTTGCAGGATGATGGTGGATAAGAAGCTTTTTTCTTCTTCTTTTTCTTTCTTTGCATAACTTCCAGTTCTTCATCAATATCCGTATCATCCAAACAAGGACAATCCGGATTGCACATATGGGCTTCAGGAACATCCCATAGAAAATGACCATTGATTTTTCCAGGGTATACGGGATACCCTTCTGAGGAAAAACCATGAATAGGAAGTTTTTTTTCTTGACTCGTTTGAACTGCTGTGATCATAGCAGTATAAGAAATCTGTGGACTATCTGAAATGGGTTTGGGGTTAGGAGTTTGAAAAGAGAGTCTGACTTGACCATTTGATCGTCTGTCAAATATAGCTTCTGTGGATTGGACTGGTTCAGAATTTTGGTGGAAGTTCTCATAGTTGGTTAGCCATTCAAGAGGCATAAGTTTGAGCAAATCTTGTTTCGGGATTTGTTTGGGGATTTGAATGATGGTTGGAATTGTGTCTGTGTCTGCCAATATCATCAAGGCATCAGGATTTGTGTATGGTGTGGGAAGGTCGAGTGCATGATTTTGTAATCGATACACTATTTGATGATGGAGGGTTGCAATCTTTGAAGTGGGTGTTTGTTCTGCTCCTTGGAGCTGGATTTGGACTTTAAGGGTGGTTGGAAGGTTAAGATCTTCAAGAGAGAGGTTGAAGTTTGGGTAAAAGGTTAATAAGGCACTGCCAGCATGAAGAGTTGTAAGAACTGTTCCAATAACAGCATGTTGGTACTCCTTGAATCTGGTGTCGAGGAGAGCAATTCTAGCTGTAACGGGTAAGCCTTTTCGGCCATGGAGAGTGAGGATTAATCGTACACCACCAAGATGGAGGTGTGTGTACCCTTCTCGTTTCCAGTTTGCAACGAGATCCGAGGGTATTTCCAAAGTGACATATTGTTCACTCTGTGTGGCTTGTAGAGCACACTGATCAAGTCGTGAAGACTGGACGTATTCTTTTGGGAGTGGTCTCTTTGTGGAGATGAGGGTTCAGATACTTCTAGTAAAAGAAGTTTTTTGTTTGTAAAGATTGTAAGGACTCATAATGGGAAACTGGGACTCATTGATCTGAGCAGATTCTGGAATATAAGAATATTCGACAAGATTCTCGATTTTTGAGGCTATGTGTTTGTTGCATGAGTTAGGAAGAGAAAGTGTAGAAGAAAGGGAAATGTGAGACAAGGATGAAGAAAGAGTTGAGTTGGAAGAAGAAGGTGTTTCCATAGTATATGAATCCTCTTCTAGGAGATCAAATAAGATTATTCAAATTACTAATGATACCACCTCAGACTATCGGAAATAGCTAGATTTGAATCAGAAGTTTGATCATCAGTGGAGGAGGTATGGTTGATTGTGTGGGCACTAAACTGGTGCATGGGTTCTTTGTCCTTGGATTGGATAGAAGGGTGGGATAAAGGAGGGGTAGACAGTGATGCCGGTGTATAGCCTGGAGAGTTTTGGTCAGGGATAGTGGTAGAGGATGGATGAATGGTAACAGGTCGTGGTTGAGATTTAGGCTTAGGTTTAGGTTTTGGCGGTGGAGGCAAAGGATTGTCTCGAAAAAGTGTATGAGTCATTCCAAATAACTTAGAAGGCTCATATTGTTTGATAGGAGAAAGCATAGAGGCAAAAGGATGGTAAGTAGGACCAATGGATGGAATATGAGGGGACGTGGTGAAAAGGGTAGGTCTGTGTTTTTCGGATTCAATCTGGTTAAGTTCAGCTTTTAAGCAGCGAATTTCCTTTTCCTTTTGGTCAAATTCTGGGCCATAGTATCCTTGGGCAACCATGGCGTGTAGCTCATAATCAAGTTGGGCAATTATGGACTGGAGATTTTGGTGGATCTGCTGCATCTGTGCAGAGTGATATAATTAACTTTTGTCTCAAGCTGTTCAGTTCGTAAACTGATATTCTCAACTTTGGAATTGATATTCAACAAAGTGTCATTATGGGCTCTGGCATTTTGGGTTTGCCAGTTGAGGACTGATTCAAAAGGTTTGGGAGGTTCAAGATGACCAGTTGAGGTTATAGGGGAAGGAATAAAAGGTTTGGACACAACATTTCGTTGGGAATCTATGTGGGTTTCTAAAGGAGGAAAAGAGGAAGAATAGTCTGAAGAAGTAGATGAAAACATCATACAACTCAGAGGTGGAGATGGAGCTAGAACTGGTGATGGAATTGTGGATGTACAACGCTTTGCAATCCATTGAAGCTCTTTTTTGTAGAGGGGTAAAGGAGCTGGTGGAGGTGGAGGATCTTGTGGTGGTCTAGGAGTATTCTGGTGACATGAGGCAGGAGAATTTTTCTTAGGTTTCTTTTTCCTTTTGGTAAGATAGTCGTCATCTTCTTCCCAATCATCCCAGTAGGGACAATTTGGGTCACAGTTGCCTGAGCCAGGGACATCCCATAGGAAATGGCCATTTTGTTTGGCTGGATAAATAGGGTAACCTTTAGAATTGAACCCTGTAATAGGCAGATCTTCTTGAGCTGTCTGAACAGCTGTGATCATGGAGGAGTAGGTGAAAGAGAGCCGAGGAGGCTCTTGTGGAGCACTTGGTGGTGGTTTAAAAGTCATTCTGACCGTGCCATCTGGTCGCCTTTCAAACATGCTTTCAGATGTCTGAACTGGGGTTGTATTGTTATGGAACTGCTCATAATTAGAGATCCATTCAAGAGGCATAAGCTTAATGAGCTCGTGACGAGGAATTTGTCTTGGGATCTGAATGATGGTAGGGATTTGGTTAGATTCAGCTAACACCATGAGGGTGTCAGAATGGTGTGCCGGAGCGGGTAGATCTAAGGCATGGTTCTGAAGCCTATAGACCAGTTGATGATGTAGGGTGGCTATTTTAGCAGTGGAAATCTGTTCAGCACCTTGGATTTGAATTTGAACTTGCAAGGTTGTGGGTAAATTTGTGTCTTGAAGTGAGAGGTTAAAGTTGGGATAAAAGGTGAGGAGGACACTTCCAGCATGGAGAGTTGTGAGTACGGTTCCAATAACAGCATCTTGGTACTGTTTAAATTGAGTGTCAAGCAGAGCAATGCGACCTGTAACTAGTAATCCTTTTCGCCCATGAAGGGTAAGGATTAGTCTAATGCCGCCAAGGTGGAGATGAGTGTAACCTTCGTGTTTCCAGGTGGAGATCAAATCAGAAGGTATCTCCAAAGTAACATATTGTTTAGCAGAAGTGGCTTTAAGAGCACACTGATCCAAGCGAGAAGACTGGATATATTCTTTAGGATGAGGCCGTCGAGTAGAAATGAGAGTACGGATACTGCGGGTAAAGGAATTGGGATGTTTGTACAACTGATAAGGGCTGATGAGAGGGTAGGTAGATTCACTAATTTGGGCAGAGTCTGGGATGTAGGAGTATTCGACAAGGTTTTCGATCTTGTTGGTAGTATGAGAAGTGCAAGATTTTGGCAAAGAAAGTGTAGAAGAAAGAGTAACAGGAGGTCCGGAAGTAGAAGCCATGAGTGATAGATTCTCTCTGTGCCTGAAGACTAAAGATCAAAGAAGAAATAAAGACCTAAATTACCTGGACTCTTTTTGAATGGTTTTCACCATTACCATAGTGGCAGAAAGCTACAACAGATTACTGACACACATCATCTTCTAGATCTCCCAGACCAAGAAGGCAACCAGTTCACTTTTATTTTTATCATCCATCATCCATACTTTCAACATCCTCATACCAAGGATTTTTGGACCCAGAATCAGAGTTATGAATGGACCACAGTTCCTCATATTGCATGTCTTAAGCAAGATTTTCAAATCAAAACTTCCTTGAAGAACTTCCTCATGGAACTCAATCATATTCCTCCAGACCAACCAGATATCCTCCATACATCTCTCGAACCAAAACATGAAATGTTCATGATCCCTACACCATCCTTACATTCCCAACCTCCCAACTGTGGAATCATCATAAAAGAAGAAAAGCCAAATTATACTGACTTTCTATTTCAAGATTCCCAAGACCCTTATGAAGACTTCACTCCAGTCCCTTCACCATCACCATATGAATTCCCTGGATCATCCTCTTCTCACTATCCGCCATTTTCCTCTCAGCCTGAGCATCTTCCTCAGTCATTTCCATAATCTCCACCAAACCGAGATTGCCCTTGGCCATGTGTTCCAGGATGTTCTCATCCAAAAAGAATCTTCAAGAAGGACAAAGACCCTGATCGTGACCCTAACGAGACAGAATCATCATCTGAAGACGCGTCAATATCTCTTTAAGAGATTTGTCACTTTGTAATAATGTAAAATAAAGTGCTTTATGCTTTAGCTTTTTAAAGTTGTTTGTCCTCATGTAATCATGCACTTTACTTTTGTCGGCCACTACTGTACCAGTGAGCCCTATCTACTTTTGTAAAATAAGTGCGCCTGTAAGCTAGCTGGAATAATCTCGATCCAGCTGTTGTCTTTTCTCCTCCTTATCCTTATATAAGGAGAGTTATTTTGAATAAAAATCAAGAGGTTTTTTATAACATTTCAAGTGTCAATATTCCTCCCTATGGATAACTAAAACCTTCGTTTCTATTATTTAATCCTAAGATTCTCTAGGTTTAGAACTCGTACCCTTGTTCAATGCATATCTATTGCAAGTATGCTCTGCACTTGCCTTTAAAAGGATCCTGTGCACCAGAAAGCTAGTCAAGCTACCATTCTTTCTTTGTTCTGAGATAATAGACAGAACCCTGACTCTAGACTAAGTGACCAAGGAGAGTCTATGTCTTTTTGGGTTATCTAGGTTCTTAGATCTTAGAGAGATACAGAGTGTCTGGTTTCACCTAACCACGTCACTCTCATTTTCTAAGTATATTAGCTGGAAACTCGAGCATGTGGGCTATTGGTCTAAAGGATAACTCTGTTATCATTACTTTGATATAACAACGCCACGTACTTGGAATAACCAGTTGGTATCAGAGCCATAAACTCACAGACATTGGTATAGGTTATAAGAGTTCAATCACCTAAAAATCAAAGCATTAATGAATAGAAAATCTTAATCTCATGGCTTCATCATCATCCTTAGCTACTCCTACTTAATCATCCTCTGCAGTTACTGATACCAAAATAGAGAATATTGGGGAAGGCTGAGCTGTCCATTCGGATGAGGAAGTGGTGGCCAATGAGATGGTACTCGAACTTTTTGATGCCATGCTTTACCGCTAAGATTTCTTTGAACACGCTATGGTAGTGCTGCTGTGTGTCAGAAAAATGTCCACTAGCGTAGGCGATAAAGTGTTCTTTTCCATTGAGTTCTTCAAGGAGAATGGCACCCCATGATTCATCACTTGCGTCTGTCTGTAGTATGCGCTTTCCATCTGCAATCAACTTTAGAGGAGGCAGATTTTGCGCAATCTTCTTGAGAGTAGTGACAGCATTTGTGTGGTCATCATTCCACTCAGGAGGCTTTTTCTTCAATAAAGCCGAGAGGTGACGAGTGTAGTGGTCCACATGTGGGATAAAGTCTCTGATGTAATTGATAATTCCAAGAAATTGCTGGACCTGCTTTTTGGAAAGTTGCTGATCTGGAAAGTGAAGCAACTCTTGGGCAATGTGCTTTCCTGGCTGGTAATGGCCATCTTTTATGATCATACCAAGAAATTCGATGGTATCTGTGGCGATGGTGCTTTTCTTGGCAGATAGCATGATTCCATGACTTTGGACAAGATCATAGAATTGGTTGAGGAGTCGGTGATGGTCATCATGTGATCCTGAAAAAAGTAAGATATCATCAATGTAAATCAATGCATTAGACAGGAGAGGCTGAAAGATTTTGATCATGGATTTTTGAAAAATGGATGGGGCAGTTTTGAGACCAAAGGGTAGGACCGTCCATTGGAAATGGGCATTAGGAATGCAAAAGGCTGTCTTATATCGCTCAGAGGGTTCAATGCCTAATTGCCAAAAACCTGATTTTAAATCAAATTTTGAAAAGATCTGGGCATTTTTGAGAAAAGTAAACATGCTTTGTCGGCGAGGTAAGGGAAATTTGTCATCTTGCAAAAACATGTTTAAGGGCTGGTAGTCAATGACTAAGCGTTTCTTTCCTCGAACAATTTCAGAATGCTTTTCAACATAAAAGGCTTGGCAAGCCTATTGAGAGGTTGTGGGCTCAATTAACCCTTGGGCTAACAATTGAGAACATTCCTGTTGGGCTAGGAGTTAAGTTTGAAGGGTAACTTAACAAAGAAAGACTGATTTTTCCACAAAGGGTTTGGATGGGTGAACTCAGAATGAGACTCCGGACAGAAACTTAAAAGCTTGGTAGAAACATCCTGATATGATGGAGGGGTTTCAGACAGATTGTAAAGTTTCAAGATATCTGTGAATGGTTTGAACATGGACTTGACTCGAATTCCATGAGGAATGATTTGAAGGTGTTTGATCTGGTGAAGGATGTCAAATCCTAACAAAATATCTTTATTAGGAAGAGTTGAACCAATGACTTTGGTCCAAATGACACAATTAGGGAAAATCTGGATACCAATGGGTTTTTTGGTAATCAAAGAGGTGGTGAACAGTTTGCCATTAACAGCTTTGAAATGTTCTTCAGATTGGGTCCATGAGTCTGGTGGGAGAATATGAGGGTTTAACATTCTGCGCTGTGCACCAGTATCGATAAGACCAATTGCTGGAATGGGCCTTTGGAATATTGAAGGCAGGATTTGGAGTTTGATGGAAGGTATAGGAACTGTAGTATCAAGGGACAAGAGCTGTTGATGGAAAATGACTTGGGACTGGTCACTGTCGGAATCATCAGAAGACTGTTGGAGTGCGAACACTGTTTCATCATTAGGTTCATCTTGTTCAGAGAAATAGAATTCCAGTTCATCCTTTTGAGGAGAGTAATCTGTAGGAGCCTGAAGATGTTCTACAAGACGAATGGACTTGGCTCTTTTGTTGGGACAATCTTTGGCAAAATGACCTTTTTTCCTGCAGATAAAACATCTGCTGGATTTTCTTCGTTTGGAGTCTTTGGAAGAAGAAGACCGCTTTCGGAAGAATCTGTAAGGTTGTCTGGACCTGCGGGGTCTGGATGAAAATTCTGGAGATTTGAACTTTCGAAAATGCCTTTTCTTTTTGGGACTGCAATCACAATCCTTCTTCTGTTTGCATTTGATTTGCAGATAAGGCTTTTTGCAGGCACTTCTGAATGGTTCTTTGTCTTTCAACAAGTCCTTGAAGAATTGTTTCTGTTCACAAAGCTTATCAAGACAAGTTTTGGCAAGTTGGAAAATTTTGCCAAGAGAGATATTGTCAATGACAAGATTGGAGGCGGTGAGCTGCCGCTGGATGTCTGGTTGGAGTTCTTCTGGTAGGGAGGCCAAAAAGACATGCTTGAGTGTAGGCTCGTTGAATCCATTAAGCTTATAGAATAACAGGGACATGCGCTTGTAATGGAAATCAAGATCCTTGGCGTCGAGGGAGCAACATTTCATGCTGAGATAGTCTCGGCGGGCAGCTTCAAAGGCTGCAGCTGGGTCTCCTAAAAACTGATCATGAAGAATGGCAAGAGCACTAGAGACTTCTGGTAATTGAACAAACTGCAATTGTCTGTATTGACCAAGAGAGTCAAACCAATCTCTTAGAGCACCCGTAAAACGAGTAGCAAATTCTCTAAGGACTGATTCAGTAGTGGCTCCTGATCTGAGCATTTGGAGATCAATCCAGGCAGAGATTTCATCAGAAGGAATATGAAGATATGGTTCAGTCCGAGAGGTTTGTGGGTCAGGTTGAGCCATCATGATTCTGGTGATATCAGCATAAGATTTTTCAGAGTCACTAGTGGATGCTGAAGATTCTGTGTCAGTCTCAGTGTGGCTATCTAAAACGGCTAGATTTGAATCAGAAGTTTGGTCATCAGTGGAAGATGGGTGGTCAATGGTATGGGCACTGAATTGGTGCATAGGTTCTTTATCCTTGGATGTAGTAGGAGGTTGGGATTTGGATGGTTCAGGTGGTGATGTTGATGCTGGTGTATAGCCAGGTGATTGTTGGTCATGGATAATAGTGGAGGAAGGATTGATTATGACGGGTCGTGGTTGAGATTTAGGCTTTGGTTTAGGTTTAGGTGGTGGTGGTAATGGGTTGTCTCGAAAAAGGGTATGAGTCATACCAAACAGCTTAGAAGGCTCATACTGTCGGATAGGAGAAAGCATAGAAGCAAATGGATGGTAAGTTGGACCAATCGAAGGGATAGGAGGTGAGGAGGTAAAAAGGGAAGGTTTTTGTTTGTCAGATTCAATTTGAGCAAGCTCAACTTTTAAACGTCTGATCTCCCTTTCTTTTTGATCAAATTCTGGGCCATGGTAACGTTGGGCAAGCATAGTTCGCAACTCAGAATCAAGTTGAACAATTCTGGACTGGAGGTTCTGGTGGATCTGCTGCAGTTGTGCAGAGATGGAGTCAACCTTCGTTTCAAGGTGTTCAGTTCGTAAACTGATCTTTTCAACTTTGGAATTAATGTTTAACAAAGTATCATTCTGGGCTCTGGCATTTTGAGTTTGCCAGTTGAGGACTGATTCAAAAGGTTTGGGTGGTTCAAGATGACCGGCTAAGGTTATGGGTGATGGAATAAAAGGTTTGGACACAACATTTCGTTGGGAATCTGTGTGGGTGTCTAATGGAGGAAAAGAGGAAGAATAATCTGAGGAAGCAGATGAAAACATCATACAACTCAGAGGGGGAGATGGATCTGGAACAGGTGAGGAGATTGTAGAGGTGCAACGCTTTGCAAGCCATTGGAGTTCCTTTTTATAGAGAGGTAAAGGAGCTGATGGAGGAGGAGGATCTTGTGGTGATCTAGGAGTACTGTGGTGACATGAGGCATGAGATTTTTTCTTAGGTTTCTTTTTCCTTTTGGTGACATAATCGTCATCCTCTTCCCAATCATCCCAGCAGGGACAATTTGGGTCACAGTGGCCGGAACCAGGGACATCCCAAAGGAAATGTCCATTTTGCTTGGCTGGATAAACAGGGAAACCGTCAGAATTGAACCCTGTAATAGGCAAATCTTCTTGAGCTGTCTGAACAGCTGTGATCATGGATGAATAAGTGAAAGAGAGCCGAGGAGGCTCTTGAGGAGCACTGGGAGGCGGTTTAAAGGTCATTCTGACCGTGCCATCTGGTCGCCTTTCAAACATACTTTCAGATGTCTGAACTGGGGCTGTATTTTTATGGAACTGCTCATAGTTTGAGATCCATTCAAGAGGCATAAGCTTAAGGAGTTCTTGGCGAGGAATTTGCCTGGGGATCTGAATGATGGTTGGAATTTGGTCAGATTCAGCTAACACCATGAGAGTGTCAGAGTGGTGTTCTGGAGTGGGTAGATCTAAGGCATGATTCTGAAGCCGATAGACCAGTTGATGGTGTAGGGTGGCTATTTTAGCAGTGGAGATTTGTTCAGCACCTTGGATCTGGACTTGAACTTTCAGGGTTGTGGGTAGATTAGTGTCTTGAAGGGAAAGATTGAAGTTTGGATAAAAGGTGAGTAAGACACTGCCAGCATGTAGGGTTGTGAGTACAGTACCGATAACAGCATCTTGGTACTGTTTAAACCGAGTGTCCAGGAGAGCAATACGAGCTGTAACTGGTAAACCTTTGCGCCCATGAAGGGTAAGGATTAGCCGTATTCCGCCTAGATGAAGATGAGTGTATCCTTCGCGTTTCCAATTTGAAATGAGCTCGGAAGGGATTTCCAGAGTGACATATTGCTCAGCAGAGGTGGCTTTGAGAGCACACTAATCCAGACGAGAAGACTGGATATATTCTTTAGGGTGTGGTTGTTTAGTAGAGATAAGGGTACGGATGCTGCGGGTAAAGGAGTTGGGTCGTTTGTACAAATGGTAAGGGCTAATAAGAGGGTAGGTGGATTCACTTTTTTGAGCTGATTCGGGGATATAGGAGTATTCAACAAGGTTTTCAATTTTATCAGCAGTATGGGAAGTACAAGATTTAGGCAAAGAAAGAGTAGAAGAGAGAGTAACGGGAGTGGTTGAAGTAGAAGCCATGAGGGATGAGTTCTCTCTGCGCCTGAAGACTAAAGATCAAAACAGGAATAAAGACTTAAATTATACCACTTTGAGAAAATGGAGAGGGTATGGCTCTGATACCAAAATAGAGAATTAGGAAAACTTTCATTTTCTTGTCGAGTTATACAACCCAAAACAGACTTTCGTCAGTCAAAACAGGGTACCAAACCAGATAAGAAAACGATCAAAAGCTTTCTGATGCACAGGATCCTTGCTAAAGGCAAGTGCAGAGCATATTTGCTTAAATTTCAAAATGAACAAATTTAAAATCCTTATTCCTTTTCTTTTCTTTAGGACTTCATTTGCAGAGAGAGAGAGGAGTTTAGAAGTCCAATAAAATAGAAAATCTTGTTGAATATTCCTATGTTTCTGAGTCTATCCAGATAAATGAGTCCTCTTTACCCCTCATTAGTCCATATCACTTGTATAAAAATCCTTCTTTTACCAAAACTATCAAAACCCTGATTTCCACCAAACGACCTCATCCTAAAGAATATATCCAGTTATCTCGACTCGATCACTGTGCTTTGCAAGCTACTACAGCTGAACAATATTTCACTCTTGAGATACCCTCATAATTGATCTCTACATGGAAACGTGAAGACTATACACATCTTCACCTTGGAGGTGTCCGCCTAATCCTCACCCTTCATGGGAGAAAAGGCTTACTTGTCACAGCTAGAATTGCTTTACCTGACACCAGGTTTAAGCAATATCAGCATGCCATTATTGGCACAGTTCTCACCACCCTCCATGCCGGAAGTGCTTTGCTTACCTTTTACCCCAATTTTAATCTTTCACTTCTTGATTCTAATCTTGTTACCACTTTAAAAGTTCAGATCCAGCTCCAAGGAGCTGAACAAATCACCTCAGCAAAAATAGCTACCTTGCACCATCAGCTTGTTTATCAACTGCAAAATCATGCTTTGGATTTGCCAACTCCGTAAAGTCTAACAAACCTCAGAAATTAAAACAAGTCTCACAAATATCCAACCTTAATTCAAACAGATACAAACTCAGTTATCCTAGAGTTTTCAGCAATTCACAAGTAAAAGAACCACAATTCAAAACTCGATGAATTAAAACAAAGAAATACGAAAATTTTAGAAAGGGTGCAAAATAAGGCCAGAAAGGTTTTAGGGATTTTCAATACTGAATTTGGACAATGGGAACTAGGACTCGCGATTAACAGTAAACAAAAACTAAAGAAAATGACAAGCAAAACCTAATCAGAACCTCGCTCTTATACCAAGTGATAATAACCCTACCAAAGAGTTGACACGATCCTAACCAATTAGTCTCCAAATTTGAATTTTATAAGTTCAAAGAGTTCGTTTAAGAATCAAAGAGAATTAAACTCTCAAACAAATTGCATAAAAGAATTTATCTTCTTTTTTCATTAGATTCGAAGGGAAAGTTTAACACCCAAAAAAAGATTAATCTAAAGTAAATAAGGAAAATCTCCTAAATAGCTTAAATGCCTTACATCAACTCTGAACACACGTCATTAATAAAAATGGAAACTAGGTAATTAAAAGATAAATAGTTAATTTCTCTCCAAACTTGCCTCTTCAAAAAAAAAGGGAAAATATCTGAAAAGGAAAGTAGCTTATTTTTCAGCCATAATAAATTAGCCAACTTGCTATTTTCATGGGAGTGATTATTCAAAAACTTCAAGAGCTTGAATTTCGTACTTGGTGGTCTGAATATCATGTGCAACTCGATGAATGGGCCACCATGAATTTGATTAAGCTCAAGTTGCTTGAATCGGCCAATTAAGCACTTCTTTGGACCACCATAAATTTGATCTTGTGAAGGGTCCGATGGGAACTTGAATAGGATTGAATATGCCTCATTCCATATGCTTGTGCCAGCCATGTCCTTAGTTTCATCATCTAAGATTTCATGTTCAACTCACCAATATATTTCGTAAGTATTCGAAGTTCTGGCTCATCTATATTATTTCTCATGTGTACATGATCAAATTCTCTAATATATTCATGGACACTATGATTTTTTTGCTTGTCTTTAAGGAAGTCTTGAGCTGGAAATCCTATTCAAGACAAGCAAAGTGAGGGACGGTCATCCATTCATAACTCTGGTTTTGGGTCCAAAAATCCTTAGTATGAGGATGTTGGAAGTATGGACGATGAATGATAAAAACAGAAATAAATTGTTGTCCTTCTTAGTCTAGAAGGTCGAGAAGGTGGTGTGTGTCAGCAATCTATTATAGCTTTCACGCCACCAAGGTAATGGTGAAAACCATTCAAAAAGAGTCCAGGTAAGAGATGTGGATAACTCTGGATGATTGAGTCTGCGGAGAAGGGGTAAAACGGGAAAAACTATTTTTGTGGCATACAGAACAGTAAGACACCATGTATACCAAAGTTCATCTTCGGTAATGTCTCTGTGAGGTGTAATTACTAATCCTGTGAGGAAAAAATGATCAGGATGAAAACTGGGAAGGAACATAGGTTCTCTATTCATCTGATAAATGTTCATAAAAAACCTAAAGAGAACATTTCGGGTGAAGTCTTGGATTTGGTGACGTAATTGAAAAGTCATGTTAAATGGGAAAGACTTCTGGGTGAGAGCGGGTTAAGGGAGTGAACTGGCCATGGCAATGATTGGGAAGGAAACTTGAGAAGTAATACAGAAAAACTAGGAAGGTGTTGTTTTTGGAGGTCTGGATAGTAAATCTGGAATGAGGTTATGATCTCCTTTTATATGTTGGACATGGTAATCATATCTTGAAAACCATTCTTTAACCCAAAGTAAGGTTTTTTCTAGAACAACCTTCTGCTAATTTAATCAAGAATCTATGACCAATAAAATAGAAGTCAAATTTCTTGAAATCATTTTTCACGGCTAAGATTTCTTTATAGACTATGTGATAATGCTTTTGTGCATCAGGAAATTGTCCACTGGCATAAGCAATAAAGTGTTCTTTTCCATTGCATTCTTCAAGGAGGATGGCCCCCCATGACTCATCACTGGCGTCGGTTTGCAGGATTCATTTGCCATTTGTGATAAGTTTTAGAGGTGGAGGATTTTGAGCAATCTACTTTAGTTGCTTTACAGCATCTGTGTGGATTTCTGACCAGCATGGTGGATTCTTTTTTAGAAGGGCAGACAACTTGCTTGTATAGTGATTGACATGTGGTAGGAAATCACGGATGTAATTGATGATTCTAAGAAATTGTTGGACTTGCTTTTCTGTAAAGTTACTTTCAGGAAAGTGGAGTAACTCTTGTGTAATGTGGGGTCCAGGCTGATAATGGCCATCTTGGATTTTCATGCCAAGAAAGTCAATAGAGGTTGTCGCAATCGTGCTTTTCTTTTCAGAGATCATGATTCCATGTTCTTGAATTATCTGAAAAAACTGTTGGAGTAACATGTGTTCATCATGAGTACCTAAAAAAAGAAGCAAATCGTTAATGTAAACAAGGGTATGGTGGAGGATGAATGGAAGGGGCTGTTTTAAGGCCAATGGGAAGGACTGTCCATTGATAATGAGCATTTGGGATACAAAAAGCTCTTTTGTATCGTTCAGAGGGGTGAATGCCAAGTTGCCAAAATCTAGACTTTAAGTCGAATTTTGAAAAGATTCGAGCATCTTTGAGGTGGAAAAAAAGGGTGTGTCTGTTGGGTAATGGAAATTTCTGATCTTGGAGGAAATTGTTGAGTGACTGATAGTCAATGACTAATCGTTTTTTGCCACGAAGAAGTCCAGTTCTTTTTTCAACATTGAAAGCTTGACAAGCCCATTGAGAATTTGTGGGCTCAATGAGGCCTTGTTTGAGAAATTGGGCACATTCTTGTTGGGCCAGAAGAAGGTCTTGTGGGGTGATTCCTGTATGGGTATCTTTGCTTGGGTTGTTGTCTTCATTGAGTTTGAAGGGTAAGGATATGAAGAACTTTGGGTTTTTCCACAACGAGTTTGGATGGGTAAAATGGCTATGGTTTTCAGGGTAAAATTTTAGAATTTGATCTGTAATGGCCTGATATGAGGGTGGTGAATTGGCTAAAGAATAAATCTTTAGAGTTCTGGTGAAGGGTTTAATCATGGATTTATAATAGAGACCGGAGGAAGTGATTTGGACATGTTTTGCCTGGTGTAGGATATCAAACCCTAGAAGAAGATCCTTGTTTGGCAAAGATGAACCAATTAGTTTGATCCAAACAACACAATTAGGAAATAACTGAATTCCTATTGGATGTTTAGTAACTAATTTGGATGTCAAGATCTTTCCATCTGCTGCTTTGAAGTGTTCTTCCTGAGTTTTCCAATACTCAGAATGAAGAATAGCAGGATCAAGCATACTTTATTGAGCACCAGTGCCAATAAAACCAATGATTGTAATAGGTTTATGATATTTGGAAGGGATAATTTGGATTTTGACAGAAGGTATGGGTATTGAACGGTCATGGAGGAAGGTTGGACTGTGTAAATGGGTTCAAACTCAGAACTGTCTGAATCACTGGAGTCTTTTGGTAAGGCAAAGACTGTATCATCATTTGGTTCTCTTGTTCAGAAAACAGTGTTCAACTTTATCTGTGGTTGGGGAAAATTCTGTAGTGGATTTCAGGTGTTGAATAAGTTTGATTGCCTTGTGAGGCTTGACAGGACAATCTTTGGCAAAATGACCTTTCTTTTTGCAAATGAAACACCTGCTTTTCTTTCGATCAGGACATCGTTTGGAATGCGATTGCTTTTTTCTGAAAAAGTGAAACTGTTTGGTACGCCGTTTCCTGGAGGGAAATGGAGTCTGGATTTTTTGAAGTGAGACTTTTTCTTGGGTGAGCAATCACACTTCTTTGGATCTTTGCACTTGATAGCCAAGTAAGGCTTTTTACAAGCAGATCCGAAAGGTTCCTTATCTTTAATGAGCTCCTAGAAGAACTTCTTTTGTTCACACAATTTGTCAAGACATCCCAGAGCAATCTGGAATAATTTTCCCAATGATAATGTATCAATATTGAGTCTCTGAGCAGCTAACTATCGCTGGACCTCTGGTTGTAGTTCTTGTAGAAGAGAGACCATAAAGACATGTATGAGGGTAGCATCATTGAAACCATTCAGATTATAATAAAGCAAGGACATGCGCTTGTAGTGGTAATGAAGATCTTTGGTGTTGAGAGAACAACATTTCATGTTGAGATAATCACATCGTGTGGCTTCAAAAGTAGCCCTTGGTTCTCCAATAAATTGATCATGGAGAGTGGCTAGAGCCTGAGAAACATCAGTAAGCTGAATAAACTGAAGTTTCCTATACTGTCCAAGACTGTCAAACCAATCTCGAAGTGAACCTGTAAACCGAGTACTGAATTCTCTTATAACAGATTGGGGTGTTGCTTCTAGAGCTATCATCTGGAGATCAATCCAAGCAGACATTTCTTGTAATCTTTCTCTCCATTTTGTGGGAGGGATATCATCAAAAGTAAACCATGGGCCATTGGAAGTTTTGGAAACTTTTGGCTGAGATGGTTGAGGTGGAATAATCTGAGAAGATTCACCAGTTTCGTGGTTTTCATCATCAGTGTCAACAGGTTCAGTTCGTGGGCCAGGGTCAGTGGCACCAAACTGTTCAGTAGGTTTGCCCATGAGAAATTTGGAAATATCAACTAGATTTGAATAAGAAGTGTCTGAATCAGACAAATCAGATGACTCAATGGATGATGAATCTGATTGTGAAGGGGAATTTTCAGGAGAGGTATCTAGTAATGGAGAATGAGAAAATTGTTTAGCAGAATATTGGTACATGGGCTGTTTTTATTGAGAAACAGTAGTTTGGATTGGTGGAGGTTGAGTAGATTCAGGTAGTGAAGTTGGTGATGGAGAGGGTGATGGTTCAAATCTGGATGCCTGAGGGGTTTGGTGAGGAATGGGTTTTTGTACTGGAGCTGGTTTCGGTGTTTTCTTTGGTTTTGGTTGAGATCGAGGATGTGGAGGGAACAAAATATGGGTCATACCAAAAAGTTTAGAAGGTTAATATGTTTGGGAGGAAAAAGATGGTAAGAAGGGATTATAGGTAGGATTAATGACTGGTAATGGAGCAGAACTTGTAAACAGGGTAGGCTGGACTTTTTCGGAGTCAATTCTGGCAATTTCATCTTTCAAAGCTCTTATCTCAGCTTCTTTTTTTTTAATCAAAATCAGGACTATAAACTCATTGAGCAAGCATAGCTCGAAGTTCAGAGTCAAGTTGAGTAACTCTGTTATGAAGATTTGATAAACCTGATTTAACTTATCTGAGATAGTATCAACATTTTTTTCTCAACCTGGTAGGTTTTGTGGGTAATGCGGTCTACCTTATGATGCAAGATAATGAGTGCTTGGTTCTAGGCAACAGCTTTTTGAGTTTGCCAGTTTAAGACTGCCTCAAAAGAACGAGGTTCTCCTAAATGGCCAACATGAGTTACGATAGAAGGAACATATGGTTTGGAGATGAAATTCTTTTGTTGGTCAGTTGTTTTTCCAATGGTGGGAACTGGGCCTAGTATTCTGTAGATGTTTATGGGGAAAACATCATACAGGACTGTATTTTGGGAGTGGGATTATCATAGGTAGTCTCAGGGATTGACTGAAGTTTGCAGCTTAGCAAAGATGGTTCATGTTGTCGGATCCAGGCAAGACCTTTATCATAAATGGGTAAAGGTGCTTGAGAATCAGGCACAGGTGGATCTTCAGGATGAGCAGCATTGATGCGAATCCCACAATGAAACTTTCAATCCCACACTTAATTTGTAGTTTCAACTTCCCAAGAAAGTTCTAAACAGATTTTAGACAAGCAAAACCTTGACCCAATGCTTAAGAAAACATGAACCAAAGGTATAGAGAATGGTATTGATGCCACACTCAAGAAATAGATGAGAAGGTGAGTGATAAGTCTAAATTTGGAACGCCACAAGAATGCAAATTCTTGATAAGTTCACTAGTTCTCAAAAGAACCAAAGAAAGAATAATTTTTCAAATTCAAATAACATTAATCTCTAATGTCATTACATAGCAAGGTTGCTGAATTTAAATAGGCTAAAAGAAACCCAAGATCCTAAAAATACAAATGGAAACATTGGAACAACCCTCCAAGTAGGTTTGTCAAAAGATATTTCAAAAGTCTTCACCAACCCACCATAATTAATGCTATCATTGACAAACTTAATGTTAGCCCACCATCATTGATGGTAGACTTACCTTACACATTGACAAACTTGAAACAAAACAAACAAATGAAGTTGAAAAACAAAGGAGTCGTTGAAAATCCCAAGTCTGAACAAGCTGTAATGAATTGGTCATAACTCCTTCTAGAGAACTCCAAATCCAGCTCTGTAAAATTTATTGGAAAGCTAACTTAATTATCTTTCCAACGGTATATAGGTTGCATGTTACTTCTAGCTCAATCAATACAGTTTTTATTCTAAATTTGACCTTTCTGCATTTGATACAAATTGTGTATTTGGCTGCCCAATAACTTGAATAATGCCCACAATGTCTTATCTTCTCTTCAAACCCAATTCATGATGTCTTGCATCTTGAATTGCATTTTCAATCCATATTTTCTCAATTAATCCATTTAAAGCAGCTTGCATCTTTTTGGCTCTTGCTCTTGTAATTGGGCCTCCATGAATGTGCAAAGCAAAGGATCACTTTAACTTTTAATGGTATTTCCTTGATGGTTCTCATCAAGCATGGTAGTGACAAGTTGGACAAATCATCTTTTTAGACTTACGCTTGCATCTTTTTGGTTCGTCATCATCTTCTTCAATATCTTCCTAACAAGGACAGCCAGCATCACAATTGCCAGAGGTTAGGACATCCCATAAGAAATGGCCTTGGAGTTTTGCTGGGTAGATGGGAAAACCTTAAGTAGTAAAGGCTTGAATGGGAAGGTTTTCTTGTTCTGTTTGGATAGAAGTGATCATTGAAGAATAGGTAAAAGATAACCTGGGTGGTTCTGAGGACGAACTGGGTCATGGTTTGAAAGTAAGACGAACAGTTCCATCTGAATTTTTCTGAAAATGACTTTCAGAAGTTTTTATGGGTTCCAAATTTTGATGAAATTGTTCACAATTGGCATGAACTTGATCAATTCCTGTCGGGGAATTTGCCTTGGGATTTGAATGATGGTTGGAATTTCTTCAGATTCTGCAAGAATCATAAGAGCTTCTGAATTTGTAGTTTGTGGGGTTGGTAAATCCAAAGCATGATTTTGCGCCCTATAAACAAGCTGATGGTGCAAGGTAGCCATTTTTGCTGAGGTGATTTGTTCAGCTCCTTGGAGTTGGATCTGGACTTTTAAAGTGGTAGTAAGGTTGGAATCAAGAAGTGAAAGATTAAAGTTGGGATAAAAGGTAAGCAAAGCACTTCCGGTATGGAGGGTGGTTAGGACTGTGCCAATGAGGGCATGCTGATATTGCTTAAACCTGGTGTCAAGTAAAGCAATTCTGGTTGTGACTAGTAAGCCCTTGCACCCACGAAGAGTGAGAATAAGACGGACACTGCCAAGGTTCACATGTGTATATCCCTCACGTTTCCAGGTAGAAATCAAGTCTAAGGGGATCTCAAGAGTCACACTAATCAAGTCTGGACGATTGGATGTATTCTTTAGGATGAGGTCGTTTAGTAGAAATTAAGGTTTTAATACTTCTAGTGAAAGAAGATGGTTTTTTATATAGATTCATTGATTTGAACAGACTCAGGAACATATGAATATTCAACAAGATTCTCTATTTTACTAGCAGTTTGTTTAGTACAAGATTTAGGTAAAGAAAGAGTAGAAGAAAGAGAAACTAGAGAAGATGACGAAGCAGGAGTAGCTGAGGATGAGGATGAAGCCATGAGATGAAGATTTTCTATTCTTTAAAACTTTGATTCCTAAGGCATTGAACTCTTATAACCTATACCAACATCTAGACATGTTCGAGTAAGGGCTCTGATACCAACTTTAAACTTTGATTTCACATATAGGTACTATTGTTAATTTGGTGGAAAGAAATACTCTTTCATCATCATATATACTTGGCATGGTGATTAAAGACGGCCAGTATCAACCTGGTCCCCACATTGCAATTGAGTTATTAAAATTTCCGGACACTCATCTCAACCGAAAGCAGATACAACAATTCCTCGGGATTGTTAACTATGTCCGTGACTTTATCCCCAAAGTTGCAATTCACACCAGCCAGCTGTCCCGCATGCTCAAAAAACAATGCCCTCCATGGGGCCCTGTTCAGACAGAAGCTCTCATGGTCAGAGGAAAATAATAAAATGTCGTCAATGTATACTAATGCATGATGGAGAATAGGACCAAAGATTTTTGTCATGGCTTTTTGAAATAAGGAGGGAGCGACTTTAAGACCAAAAGGCATAACGGTCCATTCATGGTTTTTCATCCGAGGGGTATCCAGTATACCCTGGAAAAATCCATGGTCATTTTCTATGGGATGTTCCTGAAGCCCATATGTGTAATCCGGATTGTCCTTGCTTGGATGATACGGATATTGATGAAGAACTGGAAGTTATGCGGAGAAA
>VKKW01000502.1:0-64347 GCA_018350135.1 Citrus trifoliata | reverse complement strand
CACAAGAAACTGATCAAGGTGAAAAGATTGAGGTGGAGTTGTCTAAAGACTATAAAGATGAAATACAACCAGAGGCTGTTGAAGCTGAGTCTCAAGATGCAGAAGTGACAGAAGATGAAGTACCACAAGCAACTGATTTACAACAATATCAGTTAGCTAGAGATAGAGAAATAAGACATACCAGACCTCCAGCAAGATATGCACATGCAGATATGGTTGCATATGCCTTGATGAGTGCAGAAGATGTTGCAATTAAAGAGCCTAACAACTATAGAGAAGCAATGAATAGCAAGAATAGTATAAACTAGATTAAAGCTATGAGGGAGGAAATGGATTCTCTGGTAAGGAATCAGACTTGGATTTTGGTCCTAAATCCAGGGAATAGGAAGATTGTCAGCTGCAAGCGGATATTCAAGAAAAATAAAGGCATTCCAGGTGTTGAAGATTCAAGATATAAGGTAAGACTGGTGGCAAGAGGGTTCACACAAAAGGAGGGGATTGATTTCAATGAAATCTTCTCACCAGTGGTAAAACACAGCTCAATCAGAATCATGCTTGCTATGGTGGCTTTGTTTGATCTAGAACTTGAACAAATGGATGTAAAGACTGCCTTCCTACATGGCAATCTTGAAGAAAAGATATTAATGTCTCAGCCTAAAGTTTTGAAGAATAGGGACATGAAGATTATGTGTGTCTTCTTAAAGGTCTCTATATGGCTTGAAACAATCTCCTAGGCAATGGTATAGGAGATTTGACCAGTTTATGATCTACAATGGCTATCACAGGAGCAAATATGATAGTTGTATCTATCATGAGATTATAAACTCAGGTGGAGCAGTATATCTTCTATTGTATGTTGATAACATACTCATTGCTGGTAAAAATCTCAGTGACATTAAAAAGCTCAAGAATTTGCTGAAGGGGGAATTTGAAATGAAAGATCTTGGCAGTGCCAAGAGGATTCTTGGGATATATATTGTCAGAGATAGAACAGCTGGTACCTTGTTTCTAAGCCAGTCAAGGTATATCAGCAAAGTGCTGGAAAGATTTCAGATGATGGACTCAAAACCAGTACTGACACCTCTGGGAGCTCAATTCAAACTTTCTGAAGATATGTCTGTAACTTCAGATGTTGAGGAGGTAAAGATGGCTGATATACCATACTTACAAGCTGTAGGAAGCTTGATGTATGCAATGGTTTGCACCAGAGCAGACATAGCTTATGCAGTGAGTGTGGTGAGCAGATTTATGAGTAACCCTGGTAAGCTTCGCTGTGATGCTGTGAAATGGGTCAGGAGGTACCTGAAGGGAACCTTAGATCATGATCTGATGTATGGTAAATCCAAGCATGAGGTCTGTAAAGTCAGAGGGTATGTTGACTCTGATTTTGCAGGTGACTTGGACAGAAGAAAATCTATCTCAGGATATCTGTTTATGTTGGATAGTTGTCTCATAAGTTGGAAAGCTACTCTACAGCACATAGTAGCTTTGTCATCTACTGAGGCAGAATTTGTTGCTGCAACAGAGGCCATGAAAAAATCAATGTGGTTGAAAGGGTTGCTAAATGAACTCTAGTTGAAACAAAAAACTGTGAAAATTTTTTGTGATAATCAGAGTGCCATTCAGCTCATAAAAAACCAGGATTATCAAGAGAGAACAAAGCACATTGATGTGAAGTTGCACTTTATCAGAGATGAGTTTGCAAAAGGGTCAGTTGCAGTGATCAAGATACATACAGATATCAACCATGCTGATATGCTAACCAAAGTGCTACCAATAGCAAAATTTAAGTTTTGTGTAGACTTAATTAGTGTTGGTAGCAGCTCTAGTTCCTGAAGCATTTGTTTTGAAGGGTTTTTTTTATGCTACTTAATTGAGATGATGCTGAATCGAGTCTGCAAGGTGGAGAGTGTGAAGAAATAAGCTGCTGGTCAACTACTGGTCGTTGGGGTTAAATGAAAATTTTGAAGAAGCCTGGGGGCTTTATGCAGATCGACTTCAGCTGGAGGGGTCTAGTTGAAATATTAAGCTGATGTGGCAAGATTCGTTATAAGTTCGTTATGGTTTTCCATAAATACCATAAGATAAATACATGTGTTTTAGTCTCTGGTATCAGTCAGTAATCTTCTTCATTTCTTGATCATTTAGCTAGCTATTTGGTTATTTGTGATCCTTGTAAATTCTTCTAAAGGATTAGCTTGTAATTCGATTATGGAGATCAATAAAAGAGCAGTTTTTTTCCTTCTACAAGTTGTGTGCTTGAAACTGTCCTCTGTTCAAGTTATTTTCTGTTTCTTTCTGATTAGCTTGCTTTGATTAGTTCTTTCTAGATTCAATATGTTAATAGGGTCCCAACAGTTTTAGAAATATAATTGCTAGTCATTAGATAAGAATATTAAACTAGTTAAATCTTAGCCAATATAATGTACATGTATTTGTGATAGAAGATTATGAATAATTGAGCACAGATGAGTTCCTATCTTTGTCTTTTAATGTCATTTATAATTTTCCATTGAGGTTACAATTGTAAATTTAAAAGAGGGGTTTTTTATCAAGATTTTGAGTGCACGCAAAGCAAAGCTAAAGAGGGGCATGTTTGTTTTTTCAACTTAACGAAAATTTTCAGTCATTAAATCATTAAGTTCCAAAATATCCAATTTAATTAATCGATTTTCTTCCTTACTTGAATAAAATTTAATAATTAACATTATTATCTATCTCCATAAATTGTGTTGATGTAATGATAGACTATTATTATTTTATCTTTTTTATTTTCTTCAAATTAGCATTATTATCTTCATATTTTTTATGAACAATATAAAAATCGTAATTACAATAAAATCAATTAACATGTACTAATTAAGAATACTAAGAATTGTATTCAATTGAGTATGATTTTTTGTATTCATAATATATTATTTTATTGTATTCTTTAATATGTGTGATTATTTTTTTCACATGTATAAGGGCACAAATGTAAAGATAATAGTTTTTGGATTTTTTAAGTTAAAAACTATTTTAATACTTATTTTTAACAATTTTTAAAATATATTATTTAAATTCATACATTCAACTTTATTTACTATTCGGACTACTTCAGGTGTATTCAAATATTTAAAAAAAAAGCCACCGAATTGTTAAAGATGTCCACTTCTCTCGAAAGGTATTGGGGGTGTTGAATTTGATTGGTAGCTAAAAATCTGCCTTTTTTCCTTTTTTTTTTTTCTTCATAGGAAAAGTAAGCAAATAAAAGATGGAATGAAGGTGCTAAAGACTGCCACACAAGATATTGATTAGCCTGATTAGGCTGATTTCAATTTCATGCTACGGCAGGCTGCATCCCTTCCCATTATTAGTTATTATTAGGCTTGAGCATGCTATGTATTTTCCCTACTACAACTTTGTTTAAGCATATTATTATTAGCACAATCTCTTTATTAAGTAAGGGAAGAAGAATCAATTCTCCGCTCACTTTTAGAGCACTGATTTTTACCTATCATTTTTCTTATTTTGCATTAGAATTTCATTTGATAGGATAGAGAATTTGGGTTTGTTCTTCAAGGATTAGGATTCTCTCCTTTTTTTTTTCAATCTCTTTTAATCTTTCTTAGTCCTTCAATATTCATAAATTTATTTCTAAATAAAGTGAAAAAAAAATGGCTTGATTGTCAATATCAAATTTAAAATTCAATCTTAACCACTTATTTCACTTGAAAAGATTAGGGGAAAAAAATATTAAAAGATGATCTTCGTCCATTCTTAAAAGTCAAATTAAAACGCATATGATGGGGTTGCAAGATACTTACTGCTATATTAAACAAATCTTTTATTAGAAGGATTGATTACAACTAGAATTTAGTATTGTTTACTTTTTAATGCAAAATGTATATTTAAATTAATATAGCATATGATGAGTCATGCTTAATTGCTGACATTCATATTTTAAAATTATCAGGATGGAGTTGAAAGATTAAAAAAGAATAAGAAGATATGAACTTCGATATAATAAAAAAAGAGGATCTTTGTCCGTTCTTAAAAGTCAAATTAAAACTCATTATGATGGTGTTGCAGGATACTTACTACTATATTAAACAAGTCTTTTTATTAGAAGGGTTGATTACAAACTAGAATTTAGTCTTGTTTACTTTTTAATGCAAAATGTATATTTTAATTAATATAGCATATGATGAGTCAAGCTTAATTGCTAACATTCATATTTTAAAATTATCAGGATGGAGTTGAAAGATTAAAAAAGAAAAAGAAGATATAAACTTCGATACACTAAAGACAAAAATAGTGCATTCTAGTTCGTATTTTTCTTATCTTTTAACTATATATTTTAAATTCATCTGAACATCGAAACCTAAGCACCAGGCTACATATTAGATTATAAACTAAAACTTGTCAAATGATTACTAATATTACTATTTTCATTGTTACCGAGTGTTAAGCATTCCACTTTACCCATGTACGTATTTGAATAGGAATATTCATAATACTAGTTAGCATAAAATTCTATTTTAAAATAAATAAATAAAAATAAACTAAAAAGAATCAGAGAGATTAACCCAAAAAAAAAAAACCAAAACATGTCACAAGGCAAGATGAAGTGAACAAGTTCAACAGTGGTTGACTTAAAACTCTTTTTAGGACCCAATTTTATAAGTGGGCTACGTAAGGTATTTGAGCCATGAAGACCACTCATATGAGCTTTTTTAAGCTCAACCCTAACATCATTCACATGCCCCTTTATCTTCAAGTCAATTCTATAAATAATTAATTTTTTTATTACATTTGTTTTAATTAAAGAAGGGCTCACGAAGAGCTAACGCAACACTAAACGGCAGTGTGTAATCCCATAAGTATCATTACATATAAAACCAAAAATAGTAAGAGGAGGAGACCACCCTACATTCCTTAATTTCATACTAAATAATTTAATTTTTATGGTCTCCATATCGTATATTAGATTAAATGAGGCCACTAACGAATTAAAAAATGAACAACTAGTGATGACGGATGCTAATGATTGATGCACAAGAGATGGAAAATTCTTATTTTTAACACTTATCATCAAAAAAGAGGCGTTTGGCGTGAATCTCTCCTCTCATTTGCATCACCAATGGCATCCTCATTGTGCTTTGATCCATTCTTTTCACGAAAATGACGACATATATAGTTTACGGTTTTTAAAAATATATTTCATTTACTTGAGATATTATTCAAGGTAAGTGAAACAAAAACTTGTGAGTGGTTAGTTGTTTGATTTGTAAAATTTTTTATGATAGTATGTATTAAAGTATGAGGTTCCAATCTCGTTCGTATTAGTGTGAAAGAAGTCGGATTATCATCATATTACTTAAAGAATATATATGTATAATAAAGAGGTGAAAATGGATGTAATAAAAAAAAATTTGTTGGGTAATTTGTTACTAATTGAGATTCACTAAATAACAAAGTGCACATAAATATAAATAAAAACACAAAATATAGAGATATTCAGCCCATTCAAGCATGCTATTTTTACTTTTATTATATTCATTTTCAAGTATAAAAATATGGAGTATAAAACCCTTCTTTATAGGCATGGGCAGGGGTGGACAAAAAAAATCGATGCTCACTAAAAGACCAAACGGCACCAATGATTCAATTTGATGTGGTTTGGTTATAAAAATCAATAAAATCGATCAGTTCATATTAAAGGTGTGCTTATTTGTAGGATTGATGAATCAGAATTTAAAATGAGAATAATTGATAACGCTTATTTGTTAAAATAGAAGTGGGAATGAGAATGAAATATATGAGGCCCATATGTTTTTTGAATTAACTATTAAGGGATGTTGAGAATCAAGTTTCCTTTTCTTAAACTTTTTATTTTACCCCCATTAATTTTTTATAATTTTTAAATTACCCTAATTAAATTTTGCCACTTGCAAATAGGTCCTAAATTATTTATCATTAGTAATACAATAATAATAGTACTAGTAGTAGTAATAGTAATAATAATATATCATTGTCATTATTATTATTATTATTGTTGTTGTTGTTGTTATTATTATTATTAACAATAATTATATTGAATGATAATAATCATAATCACAATTATTATAATAAATAATGAAAATAATCAACTTAGGTTATTTTAGTAATTTGTAATAATCTATTTTGATTCAATGACAAAATAAACAGATTAATAATAATAAAACTTATTTTGATTACAATTTCTATAAGTAAAGTAAAAAATTTTATTCTGATTATCAATTAATATTCTGATTCCATCCATTCCAATTAAGAATTAGTAAACGTAACATTAAAAAAATCACAAAATACAAATAAATGAACTTTAAAAAACCAAAACAAAGGGAACCAAATTATGGATTAATTCTAAACCAAACCAACACCATGTCCATCCGACATAGGAAAATTAATTTCTTTTGATTTTGTGGAAATAGCATTTTCCATTGCCCAAAAATTTTCAAATAGTTTTGGTGGCTTAAAGATAATTTATTTGTCTGGTGACGAGATGGGACGAGGACAAAGAGCCACTTTGAGATTGCAATTGTTAATTAAATAAGTTGCTTTTACTGTACGGATGCAATAAGTAGTTAATTAAAAAAGCTGCTTGGTGTTTAGTAAATTGCGTTGTTGCAGTTGCTGTATATTTTAAAAGTAATGTACATGTATTTGCTTAATTTTATTATAAATGTATTGTTTTATTATATAATAACCAAAACATACGTAAGTTTAAATTACCCTTTATTTTTTTATTATATTTAATGATGTTTAGACATATCTTTTTTAAAAAAAATGTAAAATGACATAAACTGAAAAAAATAATTTTATTATATAAAATATGATAAAAATTCATACTAACACGCAATCTAGATAAAAAAAAGTAATATACATTACATTAATGTTAAACATGATGTAATAAACACGGAAAAAATATAAATAGATTGAATATTAAAAACCATGTTTATGAAATTAATTTTAAAAATTATGGTTAATTCATGTGAAATTGTTCAAAGTTCAAAAAAATTTACATAATTATATGCAATTTTTTTAAATTTTATAATAGGAAATACAAGTAAAATATAAAAAATATGAACTTATTAGATTAAAACTTTGATATTAGAGAGAATATACACTAGTTGTATTTAAAATTTGATTCTGGCAGTAATATAATATCTAATGGGTTAATATTATGGTGTATGAAAAAAAATTATAATTATTTTTTAAAAAATATTAAGATTATAATAAAAAATTTAAAGATGTATAATAGATTATTTAATAAATTGTTTATAAAAAGTAATTCTCTAAAAAAAAGTTCCTGTTAAAATAAAAAAATTAAAATAAACAGTTTTAATAAAATTTACTAAGTATAAATTTTATAATAAATTATAAAATAAACATTTTATTCAATTTCAATTTCCACATCAAACGGGGCTAAATTTAAATTTGTATCCTATTTTCAACTTCGGGACGTGGATCCGGCCGGAGCACTGTTTGCGTCACTGAAACTGCAACAATAGATTTCATTCTCAGCAAAAACGAATAAAATTTAAATCACAGTTTCGAGTTTTCCACCCAGAAAATTAAAATTCGCGAGAAAATGATGGTCCGGTCCAAGATGTACAATTCATTTGGTTTCAAAAGTTTGGCGGCGATGCTGTTGCTTTTGATTCTCTCCAGTTCGATTTCGTACAGAGCTTCAGCCGAGACAACTATGCACACTAACAATTGGGCTGTCTTGGTTTGCACTTCTCGCTTCTGGTAACTAAATCACCTTCATTTTTATTTTATTTTATTTTATTTTCAGTTTTTATATTTTTTCCCGATTTTGATTTAATTTTTGGAAGAATTAAAGGTTTCCCGTTTCATTATAAATTATACCCCATTTTTAACAATGTTGATGATGAACAATACCCATGGTCCAATTTCTCTTTCTTGTGATTGTAATTTCTGAGTTTCAGCTAATATTACTGCATTCTTGTTGATGAGCTTGATTCTTCAAGCTTCTATTGCTTGGATTCATAAACTTACTAGATACCTGAGCCACGTCAAATGGCATTGTTTTGATGGACTAAAAACCGATTCCAGACAGTCCGCTTAGTTCTTTAGGTTTTGAAAGGGGTGCTGTCTCCTTATAAGTCTCCATAAGGTTTTCAACGAACACCTTATGGAGACAGTCAATCAAGAATTTAAATTTAAGGTTGTGTAATTACTGAACATGCCTTGCTTCTAGGAAATTAAAGTTTAGCAGATCCTCATTTTACTAAACTTCAATCACTCAGGTAGACTATCGTGGTTATGAAGTGACTGTTGAAAACTTTTTAAGAGTTTTGACTGGGCGTGACGAGGCTGCTGTTCCTAGGTCAAAGCGTCTTTTAAGTGATGAAGGAAGCCATATTCTTCTACACATGACTGGGCATGGGGGAGATGAATTTTTAAAATTTCAGGACTCAGAAGAGCTCCAAAGTCATGATCTAGCAGATGCAGTGAAGCAAATGAAAGAAAAGCGCAGGTGAGATTGTATTCTGCTTTCATGCCTATTACCTTTAACAGTAACATTCAGCCATAAGAATGAAAGTAAAACAGTTTATAGACTTGTAGTTCTGCCATTTTGGATGATGTATAGATGAAAGATATTTATTTCTCAATGGAAAATGCCGGTATCAAATGCTAATAATTTATTGTAGATTTTGGTGGCCATTGACATTTATACATTTATGATCCTGCTTAATAATGAGCTTGTGTGTCTTACCACAAAATTAGATTCAAGGAGTTGCTGATAATGGTGGACACTTGCCAAGCTGCCACACTCCTCTCAGGTTAGTATGGTGTGTTTAAATGGGTTTCAGTTTTCATAAATATTAGATTAGTTACCTCTAGTGATTAATGACTTTACTTTTATGCAGTATTATTTTTAAACTAGAGAAACATGCACATGGTAGTATGAAGAAAAATCTTTAACCTACGTTGCTCGGTTCGAATGATTAAATTACGAATCACTCAATAGCTGCTCTTTCATTGGTGACTACATATAATTATTTAAGAATCAAATGTCATTATACTCAAGCAGTTATTTGTGGGCGAACACACCTGCTTCGCCGCATGAGATCCTCAAAAGTTTGTTCATGAAAGCTATGTTTACAATTGTTGTGCACCTCGGCTTTTGGGAGATGCCTCTTTGTTTAGATACTAGTCACTATCACCTAAGTTTTGAGTTTAGTAACAAGCTTCTGAATCAAATTTGGATCCATTGACGTGACTTTCTGAGTCTTTTAACTTAGCATACATTTAAAAAGTTGATTTACCTAACCAGTGATTTTGATGCTGAAGGAAACGCCTTTTTTAAATTGTGCAGCTTCATTCTCCAGGTGTTTTGGCAATTGGAAGTAGCATGAAAGGGGAGAACTCATATTCTCATCACTTGGACTCTGATGTAAGTGTTAAGATGATAGAATTTTCTTGTTTACCAATCCTTTAAACATATAAGACCTAGGATACCTTGCTTTTGAAGTTTCAATCTTTTATTTTGCTTCTACAATTGCAGTTATTACATATGAACATCTCTTATTAACTTCAGTTTGGAGTATCTGTCGTGGATTGTTTCACATTTTATACCCTCGCTTTCTTTGAAAAGCTGAATATGTATGACAATGTGTCATTGAGCAGGTACACGAAAATACGACTTTATGCTTGTCATAAGAGTAGTATATTAGAGTCTCTGTCACATAAGCTTGAATACCAATATAAGTTTTATAACCTGATCCCAGCCAACCATCACCAGATCCAGCTGGGGCTTCCCAGAAACTAGGTATTTTCCTGGCTTGGGTACACTTTAGTCATAACCCATCAGTAAGGCTTCTTATGGGATTGTGGTGTTGAGGCTTTGAAGCCACAACTTCTGTGAAATGGAAGCACTAGCTGTCTAGTAAAACTAAATGAGTGTTTGGTAATCAAAGCTTTTAAATATTTTAATTGTTCGTTTTCTTTTGATTGAGTTTAGTGGGTAGGGCCGTGTTATTTACAAATAATTCAATGAACAATTTCGCCAATTATTTAGTGAGCACAATTACACAGGAAACAATTTTATAGCACTTTATGAATAGTACTTAAACAGTGAATAAACCAAATAACATTTTCAACAAGGTTACTCAGCATATCATGTGTGCAACGTGCTAAAAAAATCAATTAACACATAAAGAATGAACCATATTTTTATTATTTTTATTGATTGCTTTCTCTTTAAGTCACATGTGAGTTTAGTGGGTGGGGTTGGGTTTGGTTAAAAACTTTAGGCTAGAATAGAGCATGTCCATTGTGGAGAGTTTCATTTGGGGTTAATTAAAATTAAATTAACAATTAAGGGGTGCAATGAAATTAACCCTTCTAATTTTCTGTGATTTTTCCTCTTTTCTTTTCTTTTTGATTTTTCATTGTCTGAACAGAATCAGTGATACCATTACCATCAGCAACAAGAAGAGCACAAGAAGAAGATTAGAGAGCAGATGATGATGCGATACAAAGAGGTAACACTAATGTATGCATAATGCAGCTGATCCACTTGATGATAATCACCATATCTGCTGAAATCTTCAACCCCCCACTTAATCTTTTTTGCCGGAAAAAGAAGCCAAAAAGGAAGCTTTCAGGAAGTACTTAGATTCTAGTGGCGTTCTTGATGCTCTCACCAAAGGTTTCCATTCCTCTCTTTCATCTTCTCTTTTTTCATTTTACTTTTTTATTTTTATTTTTATTTCAACCGAATTTTAATTTCTGTTTCATTTTTGTTATTGTTGTTGTTGCGTCCAGTTCTTGTTGCGTTGTATGAGCAAAATGACAAGCCTTCTTCTGCTCTTGAGTAAGTTCATGTAATTATTTTCTTCTTTCAAATGGGATCATTTAATCGGCTGAAAAATTGGGTTTTTCTATTTTGTTTATTTATTTTGGTGGGCAGGTTTGTTCAACAGAAATTAGGAGCTCCTAGTGTCTCTGAATATGAGAAGCTGCAAGCTGAAATGTCAGATTTGCAATTGAAATATAATGAGCTTTTGGCTGCACATCAAGAAAATTGCAAAGAGGTGATTTTTAATTTTTGGATATGTTGATATGAAGAGAACTTCATCTATTAAATCAAATGTGTGGTATTTTTCGGTTCACTGCTGTTGGGGGAATGAAACTAAATATCCATTTGCTGCATTGTATATGTGCCATTTGATTCGAGATCAAAAGAAAGTTAAATAAAACATGAGCTTCAAATAGTTATTTTTTTTTTATTTCAGCTTTTCCTCTGTACTGATTTGCATAATAGAGACACATGAGACCGAGATCTGAGCCTAATTTTTTGGGAATATGTTGAGCTTTCTAATAGATTGCTTAAATGTAGTTTGAGCTCATTTTATCGCATTACTAGAAAAATGGACTACCATGATAGAGAATATCTGTCATCCGACCCTGTTTATGATAGAGTTTCTATCTGTTATTGTAGCCGCTCTCATAAATCTGTAACAGTAATTTATCTATCATAGGTGTATGTGACAGCTTATAGCTATCACAAATGTGTCACAACAAAAGCAACATCGTTTTAATATTTTAGTGGTAAATTTTTTTTATTGTGAAAAAACATTTGGCGGGTATTATGAATTCAATTTTAAATTATGGCGCGTAATTATGTGTCCAGCTTTATGATGCTAATATGGTGTCACGATGAGAATTTTTTTAAATAATAATATTATTAAAAGAATTTTTAATTTTTTTAAAATCAAAAAATTTTAATATTTTAAATAATATTAATATTTTAAATAATTTTTAATATTTTTAAATTAGAAAATAATTTTTAATATTTTAAATAATAATATTATTAATATTATTATTTTATAAATTCCATTGAAATTTAAAAATCACAATATGTATAAAATCAATACATCCAAATTATCTCAACAATATTATCAAAACATCACTAAATCATCACTTGAAATAACCATAACGTTGTCAAAACATCATCTATTCAATTATCACAAATCTACATCCCAACGCTACCATCTGGATCATTACCAGCATACAAAAACATTACAACACTATATATCATCTGAAACACTACCAGGCTGATCAAGATTCACTACTACTTAAGACTTTATCAAACAATATCAGCATACAAATTTCATTACCACTTAGACTTTATCAAGATTCACTATCATCTGGAACAATACCAGCATACAAAATTCACTGCCACATAGACTTTATCAAACAATATCATCATCAACTCCACTGCTCATACTATCAGCTCAGACACAAAGGAAGCATACTCGAGACGCACTTCATCAAGTTCACTTTGAGTGTATTCACATTTCCCTTTAAACTGTCAAATGATGATCACATGTTAGACTAAAGTAAACTATATATAGTTAAAAGTATTAAGTGAAGTAATCCGACAATGCATCTGAAAGAATGTGGACTTACATCATGGAGAAGTAAACTTGGGTCTGCAATTATGTCTTTCATAAACCTCAGCACATAGTATCCACACTCAGTACTCCCTGGTTGATTTGGGGACTATATCATCAACAGAATAATCATTAATACATATGCATATGAATTCTTTCAAGTGATTAAATAGTAACAACTCATGCGCTGCCAAAAAAAAAAGAGAAAAAAGAAAGTCACAATTGCTTACCAAAACATTTGTGATATGTGGTTTCACCTTCTTTTTACTAGTCATCGCAACATGCATTGATATCCCACTACATTATAATACATGCAGTAAATAAATAAACATGATATATAAAATTATATTAGAAATACAATATCACCATACTTGGTAACTATGTCCTTTAGGTCACTGTCGTCACCCAAATCGTTGTTCGTAGAATCCAAATAAAATGCTTGCTTTGTCGTCATATCAATTACAATCAACACCCAATGGAAACTATTACACAAAGAAATTGAAATTATGAATCAATTTTAGTAAATGATCATCAATATAAAGTAAATAGAATTGTACCCAGGATTATATGGCATGAAAATCATTTGCCCTTTGTTTGCTTTGTTCAACCGTTCGGCAATAAATTGTGCATTTTTTACCCTTGTAGCAGAGGCATCCTTATCATGGGCTGATGATACGAGTCCTGTGTGTATTAACCCAAATGGTATGCCCACTATATCATTTGCTATGTGTGCATGCAACATCCTGATGCAATTAAGATAATGAAATAGTGACAATGTTGCTAATAAAAAATATCACTAAAAAAAAAAAGAAACAGAGAAAGGAAACAATAAACTAAAAATTGAAAATAAACTAGTAATTATGATTTTGTAGACTTACGCGATGTATAGATGCATATGATTTGCTCCTAGCTCTTTCATCGAAATCAATGATTGACATTCATCGAGACCAATATGTACTTTAGTTGGATGCTTGTATACCTCTTCATCCAACTAATAAGGTTTGTAATAATCCATTTGAGCCAACTTCTTTTCACAAAGATTTCCAAATATTACAAGCCTAGGCACCCGGTTTATATGCACAATATGATAATTCCTTATTCTTCTTCTTGACAATGGCTTTTCTTGAGGCTTTTTTGGTGATGTCTTCTTCTTTGGACTGCATGGTTTGTCTCTTGGACAATCAAGAGTCATTTTTGGATTCTTGTGAGGCTTCATTAGTGATTCATTCTTTTTTCTTAGTGATTGTCTTTTCTTAAGAGTTTCTGGTTTGTCTCTAGGACAATCAACAATCACTTGCTGCTTTGGTGATTCCTTCTTCTTCCTTGGTGATTGCCTTTTCGTTGGAGTTTCTGGTTTGTCTCCAGGACAATCAGCAGTCACTTGTTTCTTTGGTGACTCATTCCTCTTCCTTGGTGATTGCATTTTCTTTGTCAACGTTTCATGCTTCTTCTTTGCAGGTGATCCATTCTTTGTCATGCCATTTAACTGACAAGCCAAAAAACAAACAAAAAAGGTTTGTTATTACGGTTTTGACTACGGCTAAAATTGTCTAAAATCCAATGTTTAAGTCATTTTTTTAACTTGACTGTGCACAACAATTTGTATCATACCTTGTCCTCGTTACGAGCAGTCATTTCTTTAGCTTCATCTTCAATTGTTTGCTCATCTAATGGAAAGTTTGAGCTTCCAACATCTGAATGTCGAGGTTGCTTTTTAATCTTCTTCTTCAGATTACTCAACTCTGCTTCTTGCTTATCTAACCTCTCTAGTATGTTTAGTCGCTCTTGTCGCATCTGAAATGAATTGTTTGGGGTGTCAAAGTACATCTTAGGCGATATAAATTTGCCAACACCCTGTATATGTCCAGAAGTGGCAGGCCTTCCAATTGAACGTGCAAGAATATCATTTCTTACATCAGCTTTAAATTCTCCTTTTTAGCTTTCTCTTCTAGTGCATCCTAATTGTATAATAATCATATTGATGAATATCAATTTTTTTCCAACAGAACCTAATTATACAAAAAAAAAAACCTTGTTATTACTTACAATCTTCTTCACAACTGAATCAACATCAGGATCATATTCACCATTTTTCATCTTCCTAGCACGCTTCCATGCTACACTCTTGTCAACTTCAGTTTCAACAAGTCCAGTTTCTGAGCACTGTAGTTTAAAAAAATAATAATATCACAACTGGTATGCATCCTTAACTAACCATGAATTGCAAGCAGTAAATTAAAACAAAAGGTTTGCCAATTTATCATCATCAAACCAACCATCTATATACCAATAGTTATACAAGAATGGTCAAGTTAGTATCATAGTACTTACAATTTCATCAAGCAATCCATCATATACTTTTCTACTTAAACAATGGTTCCACTTGTTGTTCGCCCTCTTATTTTGCTGTTGACACCTAATTCTCTGCATAAAACAATCCTTAATTAGATTTAAAGATGGTTTTATGACATGCCTAAATGTTTAACATTTAAAAGTATTCACCTCAAACTTAGTGGACAATCTAGAATTCACAAATTTATCCTAAACATTTTTAGGAATATGACTGTACTGAAAAGGTGGCCGCTTCAACCTTTTATGATTGTGCTTGTGTGGCAAGATATACTTTGTGGTGAGCAAGTACTTGAAGTTTCTGAATGCACTACCAAGTGCTTGGAAAACTTGCTTCTTACTATTTGGATGAACAATAAAACGTTCCTGAGAACAATACATAGCATAATGATCAAATAGTTTAACATATACATTATGAGATATAAATATAAATAATCATTTTACCTTAATAAACTCCCACAAACGGCTTTTTAAATCTGGAGTAACCTTTCTCCATTCTTGGTTAATATCCGCAATACAAGTACGGCCCAACAGCCCAATAAAGCTTGCTAATTCAGTAGCTTTAGGGCCAACAGGTACAACGAGCCCATTGTACCTTACTACAAGCTTCCCGCCACTCATCCTCATCCTGCCAGAGTTTTTAGTTGGTCCTCTCACAGTGGAACTGCTCTTCGGAACATATTTTCATCCTCTGAATTAGGAAACTCATTAGAAACCTCCTCATCCCTTGAATTATCTTCATCATGAACCTCTTCATTACCCGAATAATCAATACTTTCCTCATTAGAGAGTTCATCAGCAAGTCCTTTTCCTTTATCCATAAGGTTGCTCCTGCAATAAATCCATATTTAGTATTAGAACATTATATAACATATAAATAATGTTAAAAAGGTAATTTAAAGTCAATACAAAGAACATATAATAATAAAAGATAACGTAACACAAAACTATTATAAGGCATACAAGCAGTAAATGCCATCAGCTTTTTCAAGCACCAATCCAGATGCCATGCTTGCCATCTCTTACATATTTGTCCGCATCATTTAAATTTTCAATATTTGGTAACCCATTGGTCAGAGGGTTGTGTTCCATCATGATATCTATATCATCAACACTTGTCTTCTTTGGAACACATCTACGATGCATATGACTTACAACTGACCATCTTTGATCAAGTTGATCAGTGACATAAAAGACTTGTGTTGCTTGTGAATCCAATATAAATGGGTCTGATTTATGACCCAAGCGATTTAAGTCCACTAAAGTGAAGCCAAATTCATTGATTTTAACACCCCATTATTTTGAACCCAATCACACTTGAACAAAAGGATTCTAAATATATGGTAGTCAAAGTCCCATATTTCGTTAATAACTCCATAGTAAGACGTGTCACCAAGAATATGATTTTTGTCCTTGGCACTTGCTACTTGTAAAGTTGCTGCAATAAGACTAACTCCACTATTTTGATGAACTCGTTCTTCGTCTCATTCCCGAGTATGGAAATGATATCCATTGATGTCATATCCTGGGTGCTTAACTACAAAAGGACGGGGTCCTTGAGATAACCACCTCAAGATGTCCGAGATATCTTCATCATCATCTATCATCTCATATACCTACATGATAATAATCGTAATGAATGAATAATTGTATAAAAATGACAATTGCTGTACTAAAAAGAATATATAATGGAACATATATTATTAACCTTCTTATTAAGCCAAGTTGAACAGGTGCGGTTGTGCTCATTGCTCAACCATCTCTCATTCTTTGCTTTTTATGAATGATGACCCTTTAGCCATTCAATGTGCTCACTACATATTTGACATTTACATATTAAGCTACTTTTCAAATTCTTTAAAAATAATTCAGTAAAGGAACAAATTAAAGGTTAAACATTAACAAACCTAATAAATGGTTGAACTTCTTCTGTGTTTTGCAATACATACAGGTGCACTTGATGAATTAAAGAATGATCAACTTGCTCAAATTTTCCACTAGGCAAAGGCTTATCAATTGAAGAGGTTTCAACATGTCCAGGAGGAAGCCCAATTGTACACATGTTTGAAACACATTCTGCACAAAATTCCAGAGCCTCTTCGGCAATGTAACTCTCAGCTATGCATCCCTCGGGGTTATTATGGTTTCGAACATAAGCCTTTAGGCCTTTCAAGTTCCTCTCAAATGGGTACATCCATCTTAAGTATACCGACCCACATAGTCTAACTTCATTAACTAAATGGATGGTTAAATGGATTATTATGTCAAAAAATGATGGTGGAAAGCATTTTTCCAGCAAGCATAAGGTCAGCGCAATGTCTTCTTCCATTTGGTCAAGTTTGGTCCCATCAACAACCGTTGCGCATAAGAAATTAAAGAAGAAGCACAATCTAATAATGGCATATTTAACATGATCTGGTAAGATAGACCTTAAAGCAATAGGTAAAAGTTGTTGCATGAGAACATGACAGTCATAAGACTTTAAACCTTGCAGTTTTAAGTCTTTCATTGACACTAGGTTCTTAATGTTTGAAGAATAACCTACAGGAACCTTTATTCTTTTTAATGCTTTACAAAACCTTTTCTTTTCTTCTTTGGTCAAGGTGTAACAAGCTGGAGGCAAAAAAGTAAGATTATTTTCTCTAATATCAAGTGCCAATTTCTGCCTAATCTTTAAAACTTTTAGATCCCACCTCGACTTAATGCCATCTTTGGTCTTTCCCGGGATATTTAGTAATGTTCCATAGATGCTTTCACAAATATTTTTTTCAATGTGCATAACATCTAACTGGTGATGAATAAGCAAGTACTTCCAATACTCTAACTTAAAGAATATTGATTTTTTCTTCCACCAAACACGATCATCATCAACATCCTTTTTCTCGCCTCTTTTTTTGTGCTTTTTATCTTTCACTTTACCCCATTTGTTTTCAATACTCTCCACCTTTCGAAAAATGGCCTCACTGTTCAATGGTTTCGGAGGAGGCTCTCTTTCATATTTATTATTAAAAGGTTGCTTTTGAGTTCGAAATGGATGATCATGAGGAAGCCAACGGCGATGGCCAATATAAGCATTTGTTTTTACTGTGTTTAAGTCTACATTTTGGCATATCTTCACCACAATAAGGACAAGCATAATAACCCTTAACCGTACAACCCGCCAAATTCCCATACGCGAGAAAGTCATTTATAGTCCACAATAGTATAGCCCATAAATTGAAGAACTCTTTTTTGTAGGCATCATAAGCTTCCACACCAACATCCCATAGAGTTTGCAAGTCCTTTATTAGTGGTGCCAAGTACACATCAATATAATTACCTGATTGTTGTGGACCAGAAATTAATAAGGATAACATTATAAATTTTCGTTTCATACACAAACAGGGTAGAAGATTGTATGTTACAAGAAGAATGGGCCAGCAACTATACGTACTACTAAGAGAGCTATGAGGATTAATGCCATCACCTGATAGGGCAAGACACAGATTTCTAGGCTCTAAAGCAAAGGTAGGTCATTTTTCATCAACTAACTTCCATGCCGGTGAGTCAGCTGGATGTCGAAGCTTACCATCTATTTCCCTCTCATTTATATGCCAAGTCAAGTCTTTGGCAGTTTGTAAGGACTGAAACAAACGCCTAAATCTAGGTATAGGAGGGAAATACCATAACACTTTTGTAGGAACCCCCTTCCTATAAGCAGCAACACTACCATCCCTTTTCTTCCACCTAGATTCACCGCATGTAGGACAATTAGAAAGGTTTTCATACTCCTTTCTATAGAGTATACAATCATTTGGACAAGCATGAATTTTGATATACTCTAAGCCTAAAGCACTCATTGTCTTTTTGGCTTCATACATTAATACAGGCAAGTCATTTCCTTCCGATAACATGTCAGAAAGAGCACTCAACAAATCTGAAAAGCTACTATTAGACCACCCATATCTGCCCTTTATATTGAACAATTTAACTAAAGTTGATAACTTGGTAAATTTGTTTGATCCAGGGTACAAAAGCTTCTCAGAATCTTCTAATAGTTTTTTGAATGCTTTAGGATCACTATCACAATCCTTAAAAGCATTTTCAACCATTTCAACAATATTACCACCATCATAATCCATATATCCACCGTCATTTTGGCAACCTATATTGTCATGAGATTTGTTGCGGATATCTTCCTCATGCCAAACTCATGTTTTGTATGACATATCAAGACCCCATATAATTAAATGATCTTTCACTTCTTTAGGCCTATGAAATGCTAAATTCTGACATTTATCACATGGACACCTAACAACACTAATTACTTGATTATTTTCAACTGCAGTCTTAATAAATTTTTTCACACCAGCCTTATACTCATCGGACAATCTATCATATTTAAGCCAAGATTTATCCATTTTATGTCTAGTACCTGACATATAATTGAGATAAATTTCAACATAATGTACTAATGGGCAGCAATGATAAACGGTTTCCATTATCAATAAATTAAGCAACAAAACATTATTAATATTCAGTTTATAAATTCAATGAAATAAATAAGTTTAAAACAAAACTTGTCATCATGTGCAACAAATATAACTTTACCAACATGCTATCATCATTTACCAAAACCACCTACTAACTACACCCAACTAATAATATCCTAAATAACTTGGCCCATGTACATTTAACATTTATTTAAAAAAATTCTAACAATCCAGCATTTCATGGACCACAAGACTATATATATATATAAGCAACTAAACATTACTTGGTCCACATGACCAAACTTGCCCCCACATGGTACCATTTCCTTCAAACATAAAAAAGACAATTCAAAAGGGGGCCTCACTTTTTAACTCAATAAATTACACAAAATCTAGCTCACAATCATTAAAAAAAACGTCAACACCATTGGACCACAGTTTCAGATTCATCCCAAGAAAAAACACTAGTCAATGAAAAGTGATATATCATCAACCAAAATCACTTCACACACATGCAAGCTTTGACTAAAAATTTACAGAATATAACAATATTCATACAAACCATTAGCAGCAAACATTTTTCAAACATTGAACGGAAAGGCAAGTAAAAAATTGAACAAACCTGATGTTAGAAATCGAGTTTGAAAGGGAACAAGGCAGTGAAATCCTGCAATTCAGAACAATTAGGACATGCTAAATTAAATAATTGAGCAATTTCTTGATTTAATAGAAGGACAAAGTATAAGCTTCTTGAATTAAAAAAAAAATATAACAACAGAAACAACGAGAATTAAAAAGTAATAATAAAGATAAACCTAGGGCATAAATTATGAACAAATAAGGGAAATAACAACAAAACTAACAATTAATTTTATAATGACCAAATGATTTATTCTTAATAAAAATTAAAAAATTTAATTGACGAAAAACCTAGGGATTCAGCAATTACATGATGGCTTCTCCAACGCCGATTGAACAATACAAAGAAGTCGTGACACTGACAGCTTCAATAATGGACGCGAATGCACAACAATGAGCATATGTGGTGATTTTGTGCCTAAAAACAATGGGTTCGAAATAATGGGGGTTCAAGATAATGGGGGTTAAAAAAAAGGACGCGAAGGCTCCTTCAATAGCGACATGTCGATTTATGTCCAAATTAATTCCACCCGAAACCCACGGTTTGATTAAATATTAATACGTTATCATGTTTATCTGATGTATAAAAAATCTATCAGAAATCTGTCATGAATTTATGATGTACGAAAATTCTATCATATGTCTATCATATTCTTATGATAAATGACTAATTTTCTAATATCTATCACAAAAATTCTGTCATGGTAGCCCATTTTTCTAGTAGTGTCGCTGCTGCTTATCAGGCTTTAGCTGTGTTAAACACATAATCTTTCTTGTAAAAGAAGTGTTATTGTCCCAGTGTGAGCTGTTTATTCATTTTTCTTATTTGATTGTGATTTTGAAGATCATTTCCTCTTCGATCACCTTATGATTCTTAGCTATTTGTCAGTAACATTTCTAGTTTTAGTTGTTGGCTTCCTGCCTTACAAAAAACATTGATCTATGTTTCCTACATATTTGTCGATCATGTGACAAAAGGATAGAATTAGCAGATTCTTCTGGTTTCAGTAATCTTGCACGAAAAATGTAATGACATACTCTAGTCATTGTTGGAAAACTTCCAACTGGTAGAGGAAATCCATAACAGAGTCTGCAGTTTTAGAGCTCTAAAACTGTTTTGCTTTTTTAATGTAATTCGCCAAATTACTTTGGTCATCCATTTTTTCCTTCTTTTCTCTCATTTTAGATGTATTGTATCAATTATCCTTTGGCATGGCCTGGGACAGTAAAAAATGGTATTATTCAAACACTTCATTATAATAAATTCATGCTAGATAACGTCTGAAGTCAATGCTCAGAGGTCTACCTCAACTTGATGTGAGAATAAACACAGTGTGTGCAAGGTGTAAATACGGCAAGGCTCACCAACTCCCATATGAGGAGTCAAAGTTCAGAGCAATAAAACTATTACATTTGGTACATTCTGGCGTGTTTGGGCATGTCAAGCAATCTTCTACTAGTGGCATATGATACATGATCACATTTATCGATGACTTCTCCAAATATGTTTGGGTCCTCTTTATAAAATTAAGAAAAAATCTTATACTTTTCAAAGTTTAAGGAATTCAAAAACATAGTCGAATGAGAAGTAAGAAATAAGCATTACTACTTATGAATAGACAGTGGATGAGTGTAATATATACATCACATGAGTTCTCCTAATATCTTTGAGACTATAAGATATGCCATTAGTTCACTTGTGCCAATATACCACAACAGAATAGAGTAGCATAATGAAAAAAGTAGCATCTAAGGGAGATCTATCGGAATATGATACATGCAAAAAATGTACCAAGAAGTTTTTGGGCCAAAGCTATAAAAACGATAGCTCATGTGATCAATAGGCCTCCTTAACCAAAACTAGGGTTCACATTACCTTACGAGAAGCTATGGAATGTAAAGCTTTTAGCTTTGTGTACTATGTTTTAGTACCAAGCCATTTCGAAGAAAATTTGACAAGAAGGCGATCATTGTAAATTTGTTGAGTATGAATGTCGGAGGAAAGAATGGAGTTGTTGTGATCCTACTAGTGGACGATGCTACACAAAACGAAATGTGGTGTTTGACGAAGTATCTTCATGATAGTTTTCAGAAAAAGAAGAGCTACTAGATTCAAAAGAAATTGAAGACCAAATAAAGGAACGAATTATTGAAATTCACCCGAGCCAAGAAGAATTTGAAGATTTTGATGATCTAAGGGATGATAATATCGAGCATGATAAGGCGCAAAGTCCTTGAAAGACAAGTGTTCACTAGAGCTTTATTGTAGACGAAGAACCAAATAAAGTAGAACCAAGAGCTTCTAAATTTCAACTTACAAGATCCAAAAGAGAAAGGTAAATCTCAGGTACATTAATGTAGTAATTGCAGAAGAAGAAAAAAGTAAAAGAACTTGAGACATTAGAATAAGTAGCAGAGAATTCTCATTGGATGAAGGCGATAAAGGAAGAAATTACCTTATTGAAGCATAATAAAAGAAATAAAATATCTTGCAAATGGGTGTACAAGATTAACAATTACCCAGATGGTTTGGTTGAAAAACATAAAGCTCGGTTCGTAGCTCAAGGATTTTCATAATAATACGGGCTAAACTATGATAAAACATTTAGTCGAATGGTAAGGCTCACAACATCAAGAGTTCTACATGTACTCGTTGTTGAGTGTTAGAAAATGTATATTTATAAAGGAAAAAATCATCATTTTACATTCCAAGTCTTACTAACAACCCTTACTTTTATGCATTTGACCTTTTTGTAATTTAATTACGTGTGTTTTATTTTAATTAAGTATTTTATGTATTTTAGGGGCATTATAGTCATTTCACAATAAAGGAGAGATCGGATGACGAAACGGACATCACTTTTGAACTCAGGACGATCGAAATCCTTAGGAGGAGCATAAAAGGAAAAATGGCACTATTCACATGTACGGTACTGTCTACGTTACTGTTCACGACACTGTTCACATAGACGGATCGATGACGTGTCATTGACCGATGATGTGGCATTGACTGATGAGGTGTCGCAATCTTGTTGGACTAAAATTCTTATGTACTGTTGATGGCGACGTTGCAGCATATCAGTGGACGAAAAATCTCGCGTACGGTGCATGCATCACACAGGATTATTTTCAGTCAAACCGCGTCAGTGTTCACCCGGGTCAAACTGTGTTACTATTCATCCACGTGGTCAAACCACGTACTGTTGACTGATGACGTGGCGCAATCCTGAGCGTCCAAACTGTTTTTAATCCGATGGCCATGATTTACTCCATGTATCTATAAAAAGGGGCCTCCCCCCCTAATTTGATATCTCTGAATCCATTTTCTATAGTTCCCTCTCTATCTTGTATTTTCTTTATATTTTAATAAATTCCCATTTTGCCCTTAGTTCAATTATGAGTAGCTAATTTCCTTTCAAGCTTGGGTTGAAGGTGAAGTCTCAACATGTGTCATAGGCTTTATTTGGTAAATTTATTTTCTCTTCCCCTCTAATTTTTGTGGATGTTTTGACTTCTCGTCGACAAATAATACTAATCTTGTCTAGTACCGCCTTGGTTTCACCGGCTCTCTAGTACAAGATTATTATTATTTGGCACGATAAGCCCTTAGCACCATATTGATTAGAACGTGGTTCATGAGGTGTGGATTCCCCCCTCATGATTTAATTGGTATTAATACGGATTATTTAGCCCATGATGCATGTTGATACGGATCCAGATACCCAAGTACGTTATTTCAATAGAATTCTCTCCAATTTATTCTCACTATTTCAATTCCAATTTTAGAATTTATTCTCGCTATTTTGATTTAAGTTTTAGTATATTCCAAATCATTTCCACCATAAATCCAACCACGCATTTACAAAATTAATTCTATACACAACTAAAATCCACCTCCTCGTGGGATCGACACTCGTCACCATTGATCTACACTATAATAGATTCGTGCGCTTACGAGTACATTAAAATTTGCACAACAAGTTTTTGGCGCCGTTGTTGGGGAGGTAAGTAATTTTAATTTATAGAATAAATTTTAGTGAATAATTTCTTTTAATTATTTTCTTGTAATTTTTTTTAAAAAAAAGAAAAAAAAGAGTGAATTTACATTTTGAGCTAAGAATTTTATTTATTTATTTTTTTCTCTTCTTTAAATTTATGTAATTTAATTTTCAAGTTATTTCTTTTATTTTTCTTTGTATTTTTTTTTATTTTTGTTTATCTTACTAATTCTTTTTAGTTAATTTATTTCACGTATTTGTTTTAGTGTGTTTTTATAGAACGGTTGTAATAGCGCAATAAGGTTAGTACTGTAATTTCTCCCTCTTGTTTATTTTTATTCTCATTTATTTTTTGTATTTCTTGCATGCATGGTCGTAGGTTTTTATTACCTAATCTTGAACCTATAGACCTTGAACTTGAGAAAACACTTCGCACACACAAACAAGTTAAAAATAAAATGGATTTGCAACCACAGGAGAGGCCATTTAAGGACTATTTTAGTCCCTTAGCTAATTTGAGCACATCATGCATAAGATACCCAAATGTAGCTGTTAGGAGTTTTGAATTAAAACCTAGTGTGCTAAATTGTCTCCCCACATTCTATGGCGTAGAAAATGAGGACCCGTATAATCATTTGAATGATTTTCATGCCATTTGTCAAACATTTAAATATGAAAATTTTTCAGATGATGATGTTAAACTTAGACTATTCCCATTTTCTTTAAAAGATAGAGCTCGTTCATGGTTAAATATTTTGCCTGCTAATAGCATCTCATCATGGGAACAAATGGTAACGAAATTTTTAAATAAATATTTCCCAGTGCATAAAAACAATGTTATACGCAGGGAAATCTCGGAGTTACCCAGAGAGAGGACGAACAGTTTTTCGAAACATGGGAGCGATTTAATAGGCTACTTTTGAAGTGTCCACATCATGGCTACGAGAAATGGCATCAATGCCAATACTTTTTGGAGGGATTATTGCCGAATGTGCAAGAATGGCTAATGGCAACAAGTGGAGGAGAGCTAATGTCAAAAAGTGCATCAGAGATTTGGGAATTCTTCCAGCGACAAGCGGATAATTCCCAACAACGGAGTCGATCACTCAGGAATACTAGAAGAATTAAGGGAGTAAATGAGGTTCAAATTGGCGAATCAACTTCGGGAATCAAAGAAGTCAAGGAGATGGTTGAAGGTCTTGCTCAACAAATAACATCGTTATCGACTACTAAATCAACAGAACCACATGACCCTGACTCATACTCTGATCAAGCCAATGCCATAGGTGTAATGAGAAAGCCATCAAATTACAACCCATACTCCAACACATATAATCCTGGATGGAGAGACCACCCCAATTTTTCATGGTCTCAAGGATTCCAACAAAATGGACCAGTAGCTCCAGCTCCACCAATGCAACAAATTCCTCAAGTTCCTCAAGCCTCTCAGCCACCATTTAGACCATACAATCAGAACCAGAATTTTTCTCAACCCAGACCATGGGAGGATTCATTCCAGAATCTCAAGAATCTTACTCACTCCACGATTGAGCAACAAAACCGCACCATTGATGGACTATGAAATGAGTTGAGAGGAGGTTTCAATTCACAAGCCCAATCAGTTTCAAGCCTCGAGAAAATGGTGGGACAACTTGCTTCTTCAGTTCAGACCTTGGCAATGACCGTTGAGAAAGGTAAGTTTCCAAGTCAACCAGTGCCTAATCCTAAAGGAGTACATGAAGCAAGTACCAGTTTAGCACAGCAGCATGGAGAGGTCAAAGCAGTCATGACCTTACGAAAAGGAAAAAAAGTCGACAACAAAGTGGAGATGCCGATGACAAAAGAAAATCACATTGTACTTGTAAATGTTGATGACTCACCACCAGAGGAGAAAGAAGAAACCAACCCACGAGAATATGTTCCCAAAGCACCATTTCCTCAGAGGTTAGCTAAAGGCAAAAAGGGAAAATCCACAGGTGAGATTCTTGAAATCTTCAAACAGGTAAGTGTTAACATCCATTTACTTGATGCAATTAAACAAGTTCCATCTTATGCCAAGTTTTTTAAAGACCTTTGTACTAAAAAGAGAAATATGTATGTTCAAAAGAAGGCATTTTTAACAGAAAACTTTAGTTCTATACTCCAATATAAAATTCCTTTAAAATGCAAAGACCTAGGCTCCCCCACTATCTCATGTAGTATAGGGAACCACACAATTGAGAATGCTTTGTTGGATTTAGGAGCTAGTGTAAATCTGTTGCCCTGCTCAGTTTTTGTGAAACTTGGACTTGGAGAATTACACCCAACTCCAGTGGTGTTACAACTCGCAGATCGGTCCACGAAAATATCTCGTGGTATTGTGGAGGACGTGCTTATCCAGGTAGACAAGTTTTATTTTCCTGTTGATTTCATTGTAATTGACACTCAACCAATACAAGATTCAAGGAAGCACATCCCCATTATCCTAAGCCGACCTTTCTTGACAACTGCGGATGCTCACATTCAATGCAGGACTGGAAATATGCAGTTGTCATTCGGCAACATGACTATGGAGCTGAACATCTTCAACATTGCCAAACAACCTCACAGTGCAGATGATGGAATTGTTGATGTGGATTTAATTGAAACAATAGTTGATAATACTTTTCTTTCAAACCTTAGTGATGATCCTTTACAAACATGTTTAACTCACTTTGGTTTGGATTTTGATATTGACAGATCGGTCGATGAGGTCAACGCCCTACTTGACTCAGCACCATCCATGGACACTAATAAATGGAAGTCAAGAGTTGAACAACTAGGACCATCAGAGAAGAAACTCATCTCATCATCATAATCACCACCGAAACTCGAGCTTAAACCATTGCCCAACACATTGGAATATGCATTTTTGGGGGAAGAAAGTACTCTACCGGTAATCATCTCTTCATCCCTCAATGACGAACAAAAAGGTAAGTTGTTGGATATTTTAAAAGAGCATAAAGAAGCATTAGGATGGACCATAGCAGACATAAAAGGTATAAACCCTGCAGATTGCATGCATTACATTCACCTTGATGAAAATGCTAAATCTACTAGGGAAATGCAACGTCAGTTAAATCCTAACATGAAAGAAGTTGTTAGAACTGAAGTCCTTAAGCTATTAGATGCAGGTATCATTTACCCAATTTCTGATAGTTCATGGGTCAGTCCTATACAAGTTGTCCCCAAAAAGTCAAGAGTCACAGTAGTTACCAATGCTGATAATGAATTGATACCAACTAGAGTAACTACAGGGTGGCGTGTATGCATTGATTTTAGAAAGTTGAATTCTGTCACACGTAAAGACCATTTTCCTTTACCATTTATCGATCAAATGCTTGATAGATTAGCAGGCTATGAATTTTATTGCTTTCTATATGGCTATTCAGGATACAATCAGATCCCCATAACACCAAAAGATCAAGAGAAAACCACTTTCACTTGCCCTTTTGGCACATTTGCATATAGGAGAATGCCATTTGGATTATGTAATGCACATGCTACATTTCAACAATGCATGTTGAGCATTTTTTCTGATATGGTTGAACGATTCCTTGAAGTCTTTATGGATGATTTTTCTATCTTTGGTGACTCGTTTGATCAATGTTTACATCATCTAACACTAGTTCTGCAGAGATGCATCGAGAAGAACTTAGTCTTAAATTAGGAGAAATGTCATTTTATGGTAAAACAAGGTATTGTTCTCGGTCACATCATTTCGAGCAAAGGTATTGAGGTTGACAAAGCCAATGTGGATCTCATTTCTAATCTTCCTCCACCCAAAACAGTCAGAGAAGTAAGATCTTTCCTTGGGCATGCTGGTTTTTATAGACGTTTCATTAAAGATTTTAGCAAAGTTTCTAGACCCTTATGCAATCTACTTGCTAAGGATGTACCTTTTGCCTTTGATGATTCATATCTTGTGTCGTTTGAAAAATTAAAGCATTTGTTGACATCATCACCCATCATTCAGCCCCCAAACTAGAGCTTACCATTTGAGCTCATGTGTGATGCATCTGATTATGCAGTAGGAGCAGTATTAGGACAAAGAGTTGATTGAATTTCCCATGTTATTTACTATGCTAGTATGACATTGAATGATGTACAATTGAACTATTCAACTACTGAAAAAGAAATGCTAGCAGTAGTGTTTGCATTGGAAAAATTTCGATCTTATCTCATTGGTTGTAAAATAATTATATTCACAGATCATGCTGCTCTTAAATATCTTCTCACAAAGAAAGATGCAAAAGTTAGACTAATTCGTTGGGTGTTACTTTTGTAGGAATTTGACTTGGAATTCAAAGATAAAAAAAGGACAGAAAATGTTGTGGCGGACCATCTCTCTCGTCTACATTTTGACACAATTACAGAGCCATTACCATTGAATGAGTCATTTCCAGATGAACAATTAATGAATGTGGAAGTATTACCTTGGTATACTGATATAGTTAATTATCTTGTTACAGGTAAACTTCCAGAGCATTGGACCAAGCAAGACAAGACTAAATTCTTTGCAGAGATAAAGAATTTCTTTTGGGATGACCCGTATTTGATCAAGTATTGTGCAGACCAAATTGTTAGACGATATGTCCTAGAAAATAAAATTCAGAATATTCTTTCATTCTGCCATGAACAAGCTTGTGGAGGCCATTTTAGTGCTAAGAAAACAGCGACTAAAGTTTTACAATGTGGTTTCTATTGGCCATCTATATTTCGAGATGCTTATACTTTATGTTCTTCATGTGATAGGTGTCAACGAATGGGGAGCATTACTCGAAGGAACATGATGCCATTAAATCCAATTTTAGTGGTTGAGATTTTTGATGTATGGGGTATCGACTTCATGGGACCCTTTCCACCTTCTTTTGGCCATCAATACATATTGGTTGCTGTTGATTACGTATCGAAATGGGTAGAAGTGATTCCATGTAGAAGCAATGATCACAATGTGGTGATAGGATTTTTAAAAAGCAACATTGTTTCACGCTTTGGATTCCCTCGAGCGATAATCAGTGATGGTGGTGCCCACTTTTGTAACAAAACATTCAAACCTCTTTTGACAAAGTATTCAATCACACACAAAGTGGCGACTCCGTATCATCCGCAAACCAGTGGCCAAGTTGAGATATCCAATCGAGAAATAAAGCACATATTAGAAAAAACGGTGAGGCCAGATAGGAAAGATTGGTCTTTAAGACTTGATGATGCATTATGAGCATACAGAACGGTTTTCAAGACCCCGATTGGGATGTCACCCTATAGGCTAGTGTATGGAAAAGCTTGCCACCTACCTGTAGAACTCGAGCATTGTGCATATTGGGCCATCAAGAAATTCAACTTTGACATGCAGCAAGCCAGCTCAGAAAAAAGATTACAACTGGCAGAACTTGAGGAAATTCGCAATGATGCCTATGAAAATGCCAAGATTTACAAGCAACGAATGAAAGTCTTCCACGACAAGCACATTATGAGAAAATCTCTCACCCCAGGTCAGAAAGTGCTTTTATTCAATTCTCGTTTGCATCTATTCCCAGGTAAGTTACGCTCTCGTTGGTCTGGTCCCTTTATTGTTCATACTATTTTTCCATATGTGGCAATTGAAATTAAGGACCCAAAGAACGGTGTCACGTTTAAAGTTAATGGTCAAAGATTAAAGCCATATCTAGAGTACCAACCACATGGAGAAGACACCGAAATAAATTTGAGTGACCCACCAGAGTTGAATTGATTTTTTTTTCTTTCTTTTCGTTAATTTGATTTTGTTTTCTTTCTTTATATTATTCTTTTGCTAATTGAAATTATTTTTGCATAAGTGTGTTTGTTTTAACTATTAAGTTTTCTCTTATCATTTTTAATCATGAGTACCTTACTTAGACCGTTCCTCCTGAACATTCTTAAACCACTTCAACGTGTCAAAACTCATCTCAAAAGACAGATTCAATTTTGTAAAACACAACGCATTTGGGCTCTACAACCACCAGAGTTAGTAGCCTCTGTTGAGGGTTTAAAACGCCAACTCAGAGACATTGAGAGAAGTGTTTACGACATCCAGTTGGAGCTTGAGGTAAATTCAATAAGAGGACGATTTTAATTTTCTTTGTGTGTTTTAATTTGTTTTTCTGTTTGTGTGCTTTAGTTTGTTACCCCGGTGAAGTGGCGGATAACGGTACTCCGTGACAATCAAGTCGGTTACTTCAGTTTTCCCATAATAACTGATATTCTGAGGTGAAAGTATGGACAAAAACGAGATCTTAGCAAAGCTTCACAAGCGATTCCCTTCACTTCCTCAGAATGCCCTCCTTACGATCTACAAAGCTCGGTCCGAACGCATGCGACTACTCATGAAGAATAACATACCTGCTGATATCCGTTGGTTAATCAAGGCTAAAGTACGATCGGCAGGTGAGTTACCTCCAAAATTTATTGCATACATGCCTGGTTGTGGTAAAGGAAATTATGCAAGAAAACGACGAGCTCGAAGAATTTCTGTTGCTTGTCATAAGTGTGCCAGAATGAGTTGCGATAGAAACCCATGTTCTTTAGGAATGGTGTCTGATAACAGGGAAGATAAGATTCAATTCATTAGGGATGACTTGAATAAGGAGTCATTGGATGATATCCTTTTGTCTCTTGAAACGCATCCTAGTGGATATGTGCAAGGAGCGATTCTCCAATTATGGCCATTATTCCAGAAAGAGCATGCACGATATAGTCTCGGGAATCTGACTATAAACGACCATGTTTGCCAGTTTATAAGAAAACTGGATGGGAAGCCTATCCTCGACCCATAGAGGGCGTTCAAGCCGTTTCTAGACGTAAAACCAGAGGAAGATGTGAGCCACAGTCGCAACTACGTGTAAATATCCTTTTACTTTACTGTTATTTTATTTCACTGTTGTTTTACTGTTTGCTTTATTGTCTTTAATAATTTTGTTACTGTTTGCTTTTTCTTTTTTACTGTTTTTTTTTACTCGCGAGCCATGTGCTTTACACGTTTTTTGACACTGACATGTTACCTCATACACAACTGTGACCCACTATCACCAAGACTCTTAAATGTGATTTTCTTTTTCAAGCACTCACAAATTATTTTTGCGAAGTATCACAATGGCAGTTACTGCCAATAGACAATTCAAGAACATTTGTGTGCTTTCTGGATTTACCTATGGCAAACATAAAGAGTTCGTAGAGGCAGTCATAAATCTTGGTCGAAACATAGCAGCGAGAAAATTACACTTGGTGTATGGAGGAGGTAACCGAGGGTTATCAAAAATGGTCTCAGAAGCAGCTTTTATCAGAGGAAGTCAAGTGTTAGGCATCATCCCAAGAGTCCTAAAACCATTGGACAGTTCATCTGACTCATCAACTGGAGAAGAGTTAGTCGTCTCAGGTATGCAAGAAAGAATAACTGAAATGCTTAATCATGCTGATGTTTTTATTTTCCTTCCAAGAGATCTTGCAACACTAGAGGCACTTATCACAATAGCATCTTGGGCCCATATGCACATCCACCAGAAACCCATCGGTTTGTTAAATGTCAATAACTTTTATGATGGCTTTATCGCATTTCTTAACCATGCAATAAAAAACTACTTCATTCCTTCCCATGCGAAAAAACTTTTTATTTGTGCTCACACTGCTAATGAGCTACTTGATCTGTTACAAGCTTATAGACCGGAGCCAAACCCCTAGACCTTTGTGTTGGAGCGATCAAATAATGATGGTAACAGTAGCAGCAGTAAGAAGTACAAATTAGATTTAACTCTCCGCTTGTAAATATTTTCTTCTTTGTTGCACCACCCAAGTGATGTTTTCTAAACTCTACTTCTTTCCTTTCAAACATTGAGGACAATGTTTCGTTCTGGTTGGGGGGAGGGAATAGTCGACAATTGTGGAATTTTGGTTAAGTTTTTACTAATTTTTTGTTGTAGAAACTAATTGTTACTAACTTTTTGTGTCGAAGATGGCTGAATATGGAGTGTAGTGACTCTAGAAACGCATCTTCATCGTTTAAAAAAGAACACTAATTTTTTGTTGTAGAAACTAACTGTTGCTAACTTTTTGTGTCGAAGATGGCTGAATATGGAGTGTAGTGACTCTAGAAACGCATCTTCATCGTTTAAAAAAAATTTTTAAAACTAAAAAAGAAATTTCAAACATTTTCTTTTTCTTTATTATGTTTTGATGTTCATTTTTCTTCTTCTTTTTAATTTCTCCTTATAAATATATGTTTTCAAATTTTTGAGTTGAAGATGGCTGAATATGGGGTGTAGTGACTCTAGAAACGCATCTTCATAGTTAAAAAAAAAAATTGTGTGAGTTGTTTTAACATTGGATGACATGATTAATTTCAAATTTTAGTATTTGTATTATCTTTGGTCTTAAGTAATGATATGCTATATTTGCTACTTTACATGTTGATGTCGGAGACAAATATGAGTTGCTTGAAGAAATGAACATGTCATAATAAGTACCAAGTGAGTTTTTGAGCCTATCATTTTTCTTGGAGAGTAACCCTTTTGCCCATTCTTTATACAGCTTAACAGTTTATTATTGTATATACGATCTTTAGATTTCCTTTGAGTTAACCCTTAAAAAAATTGTAAAAAAAAAAAATGTGTGTTGCTACATTTGGAGGCCCATCTAACTAGTAGATATGGACGATTATTTAGAGCCCTAAAAGACGATGGAAATGCCATCTTTGACCCGTTTGAACCTTTCTAGCCATCCCTTTTATTAAATATCCTTAGTTAACCCTTTTGAGCCTTTAAAAAAAAAAAATTTTCTTTGTCAACTTATCATCTTGACCCACTCCGATTTGGAGTATTACCCAATATCTTATAAGTTCTATCACCTATTTATGTTTGAGAAAAATGTAAATAAGTATTTTTGTTCAGTGAAGTTATGGCAAAATAAAACAACAAAACAAAAGTTGTTGTTTCAAAAGAAAAATAAAAAATAAAATTAAAATAATAGGTGAAATCCACCTTGCAACTTCAAAAAAAAAAAATAAAATATATATTTCTCTACATTTTTTCTCAAACATACAATTTATTTTTCCTTATTTTCCTTCTTTGTTAGCCATGTCTCTAGCCTACGTTACAACCTAATAAAAGTCCTTCTTGATTTTAGGGAACTATAGTCTAAAGTAGAAGCTAGTAATGTGGGCTAAAAAGATGTACTGATGCATAAAAAAAAAGAGATAAATAAATTGGGTTGACTAACATTTTTATTTGACTTGAGATCGTATTATTTCTAAATTGAGGGCATATTTCTTTCATCTTGGTGAGAGCATGTGATATCACTTCTTTATTATTTTCTCTCTCAAGTACCATTCATTAGAGTGACTATTTTTATTGGGTTTAATTTCTTTGTGAGAGTGTCACTACTTCCAGTGAGAATTTGGGGTTTGACATGTCATTCTTGAAAGTAGCTATAACAAAGTCTACTGGGCTGATTCATGTGGATGGTTAATGTAAGTGTGATGTTTCTTTAGACTGGAGATAATGCTTATACTTTTATTTGATTGCTATCATTAGTCTGATTGAATAAACACGAGTGTTTTAAAAAAAAAATTGAATTTGAAAATGTATATTTATAAAGAAGAAAATCATCATTTTACATTCCAAGTCTTACTAACAACCCTTACTTTTATGCATTTTACCTTTTTGTAATTTAATTACGTGTGTTTTATTTTAATTATGTATTTTATGTATTTTAGGGGCATTATAGTCATTTCACAATAAAAGAGAGATCGGACGATGAAACGGACATCACTTTTGAACTCAGGACGATCGAAAACCTTAGGAGAAGCATAAAAGGAAAAATGACACTATTCACATGTACGGTACTGTCTACGTTACTGTTCACGACACTGTTCACATAGACGGATCGATGACGTGGCATTGACCGATGATGTGGCATTGACTGATGAGGTGTCGCAATCCTGTTGGACTAAAATTCTTATGTACTGTTGATGGCGACGTGGCAGCATATCAGTGGACGAAAAATCTTGCGTACGGTGCATGCATCACACAGGATTATTTTCAGTCAAACCGCGTCACTGTTCACCCGGGTCAAACTATGTTACTGTTCATCCACGTGGTCAAACCGTGTACTGTTGACTGATGACGTGGCGCAATCCTGAGCGTCCAAACTGTTTTTAATCCGATGGCCATGATTTACTCCATGTATCTATAAAAAGGGGGCCTCCCCCCCTAATTTGATATCTCTGAATCCATTTTTTGGATCCATTTTCTGTAGTTCCCTCTCTATCTTGTATTTTCTTTGTATTTTAATAAATTCCCATTTTGCCCTTAGTTCAATTATGAGTAGCTAATTTCCTTTCAAGCTTGGGTTGAAGGTGAAGTCTCAACATGTGTCATGGGCTTTATTTGGTAAATTTATTTTCTCTTCCCCTCTAATTTTTGTAGATATTTTGACTTCTCGTTGACAAATAATACTAATCTTGTCTAGTACCGACTTGGTTTCACCGACCCGTTAGTACAAGGTTATTATTATTTGGCACGATAAGCCCTTAGCACCATATTGATTAGAGCGTGGTTTATGAGGTGTGGATTCCCCCCTCATGATTTAATTGGTATGAATACGGATTATTTAGCCTATGATGCATGTTGATACGGATCCAGATACCCAAGTACATCGTTTCAATAGAATTCTCTCCAATTTATTCTCGCTATTTCAATTCCAATTTTAGAATTTATTCTCGCCATTTTGATTTAAGTTTTAGCATATTCCAAATCATTTCCACCATAAATCCAACCACCCATTTACAAAATTAATTCTATAGACAATTAAAATCCACCTCCTCGTGGGATCGACACTCGTCACCATTGATCTACACTACAATAGATTCGTGCGCTTGCGAGTACATTAAAATTTGCACAACACTCGTAACCAGCAAAGAAAGGAAATTATGACAGATAGATGTAAAAAATGTCTTCCTACACAAAATTGGCTAGGGTGAGATCTACATGAACTAAGAATCAAGCTCATCTGAAGTATGTATGCAAGCAAAAAAAGGCATTATACGGTTGTACCAAGGGCATAATATGGTAAAATTGTCGAATTTCTAACTTAGAGTGGTTGTAGCACATGTAGACTTTAGGTTGTTTGTCAAAGCTAGTGAAGGAAAGTTAACAACTATACTGGGGTACGAGGATGATTTGATTATTTCTGGTGATGATAGAAAAGAGATTCGGTGAGCAAAGGGAGAACTAATCAGTTCATTTCTAGATGAAAGAACTTGGTTAGCTTAAGCACTTTCTTAGTATGGAGGTTGATCGAATAGAAGAGGAGATATTCTTTTGCCAACAAAAATATGCCAAAAACTTGTTGAAGAAGTTTGGAATGTTAGAATGCAATCCATTCTCAACTACAATGGAAGTCAATGCAAAATTTTGCACACATGACGGCAAAGATTTACAAGATGAAATGATGTATCGACAATTCGTAAAAAGTTTAATCTACTTAACGTTGGCTCATTCAGACATTTCATATGCAATATGTGTAATAAGCTGATACATGCAAAATACAAATAAGCTTCATTTGGAAATAGTTTGACAAATACTAAAATATGTGAAAAATACAATCAACTTTGGTATAATGTAAAAGAAAGAAAAAGTTACAAGTTGACTTGCTATTATGATGCTGACTATGTCGGAGATCATGATACAAGAAGATCAACTATTGAATATGTTTTTAGAATTACGTCTGGAACAGTTTCTTGGTGTAGTAAAAGACAACCAACTATATATCATTATCACCACAAAAGTGGAGTATAGAGTAGCAACGATGACAGCTTAAGAAAGCACTTGACTAACGCAGTTGATGAGGGAGCTACACCAACCAGTAGATTATGCAGTATCATTGTATTGTGATAACCAATCGGCTGTCAGCTTACGGAGAACTAAGCATGTGGAGGTGCACTATCACTTCATCAGGGAAAAGGTCTTGCAAGATAAAGTTGAAATGTTGTACATCAAGATGAATAATCAAGTTGCGGATTTGTTTACAAAAAGTCTTAGTATCGAAAAGTTTCAGGAGTTCCAACAACAACTAAATATGGATTAAAGGATGAAAGTTGGTGTTGGGTCATGATCTAATCCAATTATACTTAGCCAAGCCCAATTTCAAAGTTTAATTCATGGAAGTTTCAAGAATTGTGTAGAAAATGAGAGATGACTCTAATTTGAAAAATATCTAATAGAAATAAAAATATCAAAATCTAGAATGTTCTTGAATATTTGGTGATATTTGTAAAATGAGGTTATTAAATTTTTGTAATTTGATACTTGTGTGGTTTATATTAGTTTTAAGTTACTACAAATATCGTTAAAGCTTTTCATTGTAGGCATCAAGTAAAGAGTGAAGAATTAGTAGAGAGAAAGACGAGTGAGCCGTGAGTGTTGTAGTATTTTTCTTGTAAAAAATCAATAAAAATCTTTCAGTTTAGTAAATTCTTTTATTTCTCAAATAGTTTTAATATTGAGCAATTTAGTCCTGTTCTGTTTTCAACATAGAATGTAGTTATAATACACAAGTCATAGGTCTTATGAAAACAAAGCACCTGCTAATTAATTCCACTAATACATCTTTGATGGGTCATTGGTAAAATCCCTTAGTGATATTAATATATAGGGTAAGGTTATTAGAACCCATTAAAATACTCTTTAAACACATTCTCTCAATAAACCTCTCTTACATATGAAAGTTTTACTTTATAAACCCACCTCATTGCCAATATAACTTTACGAAATTAATTTCAAATGTTTTATCCCTAGAAATACAGAATCACCTGTTGGGAAAGTACGTTAAGGCTATGAAAGTATATTTGAATCATACCAACAATAAATTAAATATCAATGGCTTAGCCATCTCGCATGGTTTGTTTCCTTTATGATTGATTATATGACTTTTATTTTTAATTTATTGTCTAATCCTTATCAAGATTCATAACATGTAAATGAATTCAATCGAACACATTTTCTAATTATTTTCATGGAACTCATTGCATGATTGCATCATAAATGTAAGAAAAGCCCAAAAAAATTCAGATTTTATTTTCTCTTTGCTCCTTAATTGATTCTAAAAACAAATATGTCTCTAGTTGAGAAACATATTTGAGTTGAAAGGGGATTGAATCCAAGAGGTAGAAGTTTGCTAACCAACAATATCACACATTAAAAGAAAATATAGCTATAAAAGTGTACTCGGAAGAGTATAGGTGAAAAGAAAATGAAACGAAATTAAAACATTGCTCCCTGCTACTATTTTTCAAGAAAAATCAATTTAAATTAATTGGATTCATAGATGGTGGAGAGGATAGGCTAACTTCATTAAGATATAATAGTAATTTAACTCATGGACATTTCATAATTAATTTTTTTATGAAAAAGTGGGTGTATAATGTACTATAGTGGGTTTAATTAGCCCAACCCTAATTTATATTTATTAAAGTAAAAAAAATAATCAAATTCGTACTTAGAACTAAATAGAATTCGCATATAATACATGGGTTGTAAGGGATATCATATATATGACATCCCTTTTACATGTTGGTCAAATTTATTTTTAATCTAAAAATTCTTATCAAAACACAAGCAAGCAAAAACTCTGAAGCAAGAGAGTTCTGGTGGTACATCAAAAAGCATTTCATGTGGGGATTGTCCATATGGTACATCACTTGGCAATAGGGATAGTAGGAAAACCCAACCCAAGCCGAGCCTACATGTCCTGGTTTGAGCTTGGCATATATGAGAAATGGGTTTCAAAGGTAATATATGCTTCAGTTCAATTATACAAAGGTCCTAATATATATATATAATACAATCAATCTCACTTAAAAGTTTATTTATACAATTTATGATATTCATTTAAATGTACATATTTAGTTGTGTTGTTTGTTGGAGTTACACCATATATAAATCTCATAATTGAAAGTTATTTAAAAAATATGATTGAAAAGTGATTTTTAAATAAAATATTATTCAAGTACAATTGTATCAAACTATAAGGGTGGTTATAATGATTTTACAAAAATTACCACACTTTCTTAACCGTTTAAAATAATTATTAATTAAGCTATATTTTACTTTAACACAATTACTGCATTAGAGTAATTAAATCTAATGGTTTATGTTTATTACATTATTAATGTTGTTAAACGTTTACAGCATTATAGCGACCCATATATATTTGAAAGCAGCAGTGCACCGTCAACATAAGATAATGCCTGGTGTACATACCTATGCATAATTGTAGTATATAGGCTTAACCCTCACCAAGACATTCCAGTCCAGAGTTCAATAAGGATCCACGTGGAACCATAGAACTTGGTTAGCTTAAGCACTTTCCTAGTATGGAGATTGATCAAATTGAAGAAGGAAAATTCTTTTTCCAACAAAAATATGCCAAAAACTTGTTTAAGAAGTTTGGAATGTTAGAATGCAAGCCAATCTCAACTACAATGGAACTCAATGGAAAATTTTGCACACATGAAGGCAAAGATTTACAAGATGGCACGATGTATCAACAATTCGTAAAAATTTTAATCTACCTTACATTGACTCGACCAGACATTTCATATGCAATAGGTGTAATAAGCTGGTACATGCAAAATCTAAAGAAGCTTCATTTGAAAATGGTTTGACAAACACTAAAATATGTGAAAAGTACAATCAACTTTGGTATATTGTAAAAGAAAGTGAAAGTTACAAGCTGACTTGCTATTATGATGCTGATTATGTCGAAGATCATGATACAAGAAGATCAACTACTGAATATGTTTTTAGAATTGGGCCTGGAACAGTTTCTTGGTATAGTAAGAGACAACCAACTATATCACTATCACAACAGAAGTGGAGTATAGAGTACCACCGATGACAGCTCAAGAAAGCACTTGGCTGACGCAGTTGATGAAGGAGCCACACCAACCAGTAGATTACGCAGTATCATTATATTGTGATAACCAATCGGCTATTAGCTTAACGGAGAACTAAGCATGTGGAGGTGCACTATCACTTCATCAGGGAAAAGGTCTTGCAAGATAAAGTTGAAATTTTGTACATCAAGATGGATTATCAAGTTGCGGATTTGTTTACAAAAAGTATTAGTATTGAAAAGTTTCAAGAGTTCCAGCAACAACTAAATATGGATCAAAGGATGAAAGTTGGTGTTGGGTCATGATCTAATCCAATTATACTTAGCCAAGCCCAATTTCAAAGTTTAATCCATGGAAGTTTCAAGAATTGTGTAGAAAATGGGAAATGACTTTCAAAAAATATCTAATAGAAGTAAAAATATCTAAATCTAGAATGTTCTTGAATATTTGGTGATATTTGTAAAATGAGGTTATTAAATTTTTGTAATTTGATATTTGTGTGGTTTATATTATTTTTAAGTTATTACAAATATCCTTAAAGCTCTTTGTTGTAGGCATCAAGTAAAGAGTGAAGAATTAGTAGAGAGAAAGACGAGTGAGCCGTGAGTGTTGTAGTGTTTTTCTTGTAAAAAATCAATAAAAATCTTTCAGTTTAGCAAATTCTTCTATTGCCTAAATAGTTTTAGTATTGAGCAGTTTAGTCCTTTTCTCTTTTCAACATACAATGTAGTAATAATATACAAGTCATAGGTCTTATGAATACAAAACGAAGCACCTGCTAATTAATTCCACTAATACATCTTTGATGGGTCATTGTTAAAATCCCTTAGTGATATTAATATATAGGGTAGGGCTATTAGAACCCATTAAAATACTCTTTAAACACATTCTCTTAATAAACCCCTCTTACATATGAAAGTTTTACTTTATAAACCCACCTCATTGCCAATATACCTTTACGAAATTAATTTCAAATGTTTTATCCCTAGAAATACAGAATCACCTGTTGGGAAAGTACGTTAAGGCTATGAAAGTATTATTGAATCATACCCAACAATAAATTAAAATACCAATGGCTTAGCCATCTCACTTGGTTTGTTTTCTTTATGATTGATTATATGACTTTTATTTTTAATTTATTGTCTAATCCTTGTCAAGATTCATAACATGTAAATGAATTCAATCGAACACATTTTCTAATTATTTTCATGGAATTCATTGCATGATTGCATCATAAATGTAAGACAAGCCAAAAAAATATTCAGATTTTATTTTCTCTTTGCTCCTTAATTGATTCTAAACATAAACATGTCTCTAGTTGAGAAAGATATTTGAGTTGAAAGGGGCTTGAATCCAACAGGTAGAAGTTTGCTAACCAACAATGTCACACATTAAAAGAAAATATAGCTATAAAAGTGTAGTCGGAAGAGTATAGGTGAAAAGAAAATGAAACGAATTTAAAACATTGCTCTCTACTACTCTTTTTCTAGAAAAATCAACATAAGTTAATTGGATTCATAGATGGTGGAGAGGATAGGCTAATTTCATTGAGATATAATAGTAATTTAACTCATGAACATTTAGTAATTAAATTTTTTATGAAAAAGTGGGTGTATAAAGTACTATTGTGGGCTTAAATAGCCCAACCCTAATTTATATTCATTAAAGTAAAAAATAATGATCAAATTCGTACTTAGAACTTAATAGAATTTGCATATAATACATGGGTTGTACGGGATATCATATGGTATCCCTTTTACATGTTGGTCAAATTTATTTTTAATCTAAAATTTCTTATCAAAACACAAGCAAGCAAAAACTCTTAAACAAGATAGTTCTGGTGGTACATCATAAAGCATTTCATGTGGGGATTTTCCATATAGTACATCAGTTGGCAATAGGGATAGTAGGAAAACCCAACCCAAGCCGAGCCTACATGTCCTGGTTTGAGCTTGGCATATATGAGAAATGGGTTTCAAAGGTAATATATGCTTCGGTTCAATTATACAAAGGTCCTAATATATATAAAATACAAACAATCTTACTTAAAAGTTTATTTATACAATTTATGATATTCATTTAAATGTACATATTTAGTTGTGTTTTTATTAGAGTTACACCATATATAAATCTTATAATTGCAAGTTATTTAAAAAAATATGATTGAAAAGTGATTTTAAATAAAAATATTATTCAAGTACAATTGTTTCAAACTATAAGGGTGGTTATAATAGTTTTACAAAAATTACCACCCTTTCTTGGATCAGAATCCTCTCTTGATATGATTTTATTCTAAGCAAATTCTATTAATTTGATTGGTGGTTAATAAATTAAAAAGAAAAAAATAGTTAAATTATAATCATTCACTAACACTAAAACACAAATGGCACAAGATCTGTAAAAGATTAGGAAAGGATCCTAGTCCCACTTTCTTAAATGTTTAAAATAATTATTAATTAAGCTATCTTTTACTTTAACACAAATATTACATTAGAGTAATTAAATTTAATGGTATACATTTATTACATTATTAATGCTGTTAAAAGTTTACAGCATTATAGCGACCCATATATATTTGAAAGCAGCAGTGCACCGTCAACATAAGATAATGCCCGGTGTACATACATATGCATAATCGTAGTATATAGGCTTAACCTTCACCAAGACATTCCAGTCCAGAGTTCAATAAGGATCCACGTAGAACCATAGAATCCTGAGCAGTTCAGATCTAATTAGAGATGCGCTCAAGCTCGCTCACAACTTCAGACATAGTGGGCCTGAGAGTAGGTGACTGATCCACGCATCTCATTGCCAACTCCAAGATTATTTTTGCTTGCTTCATCACTACATGTTCGTTTGGCATTTGTTTGTCGACCAATTCAGATAGCCTTCCCTTTGAATGCAACACAATGGCCTGCACAGTGTACATTATTTATTTATTTATTAATTAATCCATATATCCCATGCCAAGCGACATCGTTAGCAAATTAAATTAAGACCTTATTTTATGTATATAGAGGAGATATTTTTGAAGTGCAGGATTCTGTTTACAATGTTGTAAACCATGAAAAAGATGTTGTGTAGAACTTTATAAAATTTGAGATTCCCGAACTGAAAGTTGACTCTAGTTGTTGAGTTGTCTTCTTACCGTATCCAATAGAAATTCAGTCTCTTGGTTTGCTTCATACTTGGCATTTGTCTGCCCGCTAATTATTTCAAGCAGAACAATTCCAAAACTGAAAACATCAACTTTTTCAGTTATTGCTTTCCGCATTGCATACTCTGGTGCCATGTAAACTCTGCATGCAACCATAATTAATTAATTAATGATATTGCTTGTGCAAGATGGCATGCATTTTGTGCTTGCTCAATTTAATTTGCTACTTACACTGTCCCTTTTTCTTCGATAAACTTGTATGGATTTTCTTCGTCATAAAGCTTTGCCAATCCCAAGTCAGACACCTTAGCGTTCAGATTCCCATCAAGCAGAATATTGCTAGGCTTAATATTTCTGTGAACGATTTTACGACTCAGATTATCTTCGTGTAGATACTTTAGACCCTTTGCTATTCCATGGCAGATACGGACTCTGGTTTGCCAGTCAAGTCGCGTGGAAGAATTGGCATCTGCAAAAATTTAACTATTAATTATTATTAATTTTTTTAAAAAAGTAATTTTAACCTGTTACCTAAGCTAATACTTAATTTTCCAATCGGGAATTGAGTGAAAACAATTTAAAAAAAAAATAGTGAAAAAGTTAGCTTACAAAAATGTAAATTCATCCCGACTTTAATAAAGTTCAGGATTCCTCGATTAGAAGATGACACTAAACTGAAAAATTAATAGAAATAAAATGATGATGAAAATATATATAAATTGGTTTACCAAACAAGGCTCGTTCAAGTGATCCTTTTTCCATGTACTCGTAGATGAGCAAGTTGAGGTCTTTTTTAGAGTAGCCATCAAAAAATTCGACAATATTTTCATGTTTCAGTGTTGTAAGGGCATAAACTTCAGTTCCTATTTGATCAATCACTTGCTTTGACTGAGAAGAAAGCATCTTCACAGCTACAGTCTGATCTGGCAATTCAGCCTGTAATGCATGCTTGCACCATGCAAGCAGATTAATATACCATATTTCTAACAAGGAAAGTCAATTCACATACATAAATGCATACATAAATATAGAGTACTGATCTGATTTAGGATCTTAAATTTTGTTAAAGCCTGGAAACGTCATTAAGCCATACAATTTCATAGTATTATGTTGCAATCAATGATCTTAAATTTGTTAAGGTCTGAGAAAGGTATTGAGCGATATGATTTAATAGAGGCATTATACTATTAAACCATATATTTTAATAGTTTTACTAGACTTTAAAAGTAGGATTCTGGTGAGTACATATAGAGAGAGAGAGAGAGAAATTTTTCAAATAAGGAATCCCTTACTTTGTTAAATTAATAGATAAATTAAAAGATAAGAAAAACACACACTCTAATGTAGTGCATTTGTTTGGTATATGTATTTTTTGACTTTTAGATGATCTCTTGTTTTAAAAAGCAAAGGGTCTCTTATTATATATAAGTAGCGATCTAGTCTAGGATCTCAGACTTTCTTAAAGTCCGAGACTAATTGACAACATTGTGAACATATTTTTACATAACATATTTTTATAACATTATAAAAATATGTTCACACCATTGTTAACTTGTCCTGAATTTTAATCCCAGACTAAAAAATCTTTCACACATGTGCGCGCACACACAAACACAAATGTACACACGCACGTACACACACAGACACAAAATACACACAGACGCACATAGAGAGAGATACGGAAAATTAATGTTTAACCTTGTATACTGTCCCAAAACGTCCCGTGCCAATTACATTCCTGGGGCTGAAATTTCGAGTAGCGACTTTCACTTGTTTAAGGGTATAAGACTTCCCTCGTAGGTTGACCGTCATCACTGTGTATTTCATGAAGAATTGAGAACAGAAACAGATCAATTATACATATATTTTTTCTTGATATCTTTTATAAGCCTTATACTATAGCAATATAGCATAAAGTACTATAGCATATATAGCATAAAGTGGGCTTCTAATGTGGGATTATGCACTCAATTAAAATAAGAGACAAATTGTCAAATATTGCAAACAGACTTCAAAAATCCGTCCTGCACTCTACTAAACTTACAATATTGTAAAAATTCATCTCGCATTTATTATAGTGCCAAATCCCTCACCTGATAATTTCTTACATAGGACATTATATATATACTTACCACGCAATTCTCTGTCTCCTATCCATCCTAATCTCCACATGAGAGCCAAGAAAAGAATCAAAGCTAGCACAGCCGCAAGTACAATTGCTACTATCCCTATTTTAGATAGTCGTGATCGGCTAACTCCGAAATCTGAAAATTAAACAGTGATTGATAGCGTGCAACAAAAGGCATATTGGGAGATAGTAATTAACAAAATTGAAGAGCTATCACTTATGCAATGATTGCAACTTTGCACCGTACTTGGAGCTACAGAAATAGCTGATATGAGAGGTCCATGAAAATAAGGTGGGTTTAATAAAGATCCTTTGCCAGCCCAGAATAACTCGATTTCCAGTAGATGCTTTTGTACAGAAGCCGTGAAATTTTGAATCGTTACATTATTTGAATGCCTGGCCATTTCTTTTATGTTGAAATCCTTTCGCCTTAGCTCCCCCTGCATGCATGGAAATTAAAATTAATTAAAGGAGGCTAGGGAGGGATAAATTGCTAATTAAAATAATTAAAAAAGTTTTGTGGCTAGCGTACCTACCTGTATATATATATCAAATACACGTTTTGCTGAACTGCTGTAATCATCGTTTTTTGCAAAAACAATCTCAGAGAAGTGAAGACTGACGCTGTAATTGCCGTTTTGCAAGCAAAAACCATAGTATTTGAGAGAATTGGGGCAAAGGCGAGCTTCGTCATATAAAGGTGCATCAATCACGGCAGCTCCACATGTTACCTTCTGTATAAATTCACGTGAATCAGCCATTGAATCCGAATAGAAATATCCGTTACAGCTGTATGCCCAGTTGTATGCCGGTTTGTTAACATAAAAATTTGATGTCGAGTTATCTGCCCCATAAAGAATTCCTTCGATGTTATGTTCATCGCCACCAGCATTTACATGCAAATTATAATAGTCTGCAACATATATAGACATTGATTAATTTAAACATGTATGTGAAACCAAGGTGTAGCTCTGGTGGCAAAGGACAGCCTTCCTGGAGCTCAAGTCTTGAGTTTAAGTTTCAATGTGTGCATGAGTTAATAATAAAGAAAATATATAACAAATTTAGACGCCTGCACTTTATTAAAATAATCCTGAACTTTAAACCATATATGTCAAGACCCGGCTATATTGTCCGCTTTGGGCCGTAGCCCGCACGGTTTTATTCCCAGGGCAGCCCATACTACCCCAAAAGGCTTCCTAGCAACTCAAGGCTTGTCCCCCCTTATAGCCCAGGTTTTACCCCGTGTTTTGTCGATGTGGGATCTCTCAATATAATTTAATAGCTTTTCCGACCATTATACTATTAAACTATAATTTTTCCGGAATTTAACTAATCCTTAATAGGAACATTTCTATACATATGGATATGTATACATACACTGAGATTTCTTCTCGCCAGCGGGGCAATACTTCCTCATAATCTCTTCCGGAAATGTCCTATAAAAATAATTACAATAATAAGATCAATTAATTTTGTAAGGGCGTTAATTCACGTAATAATTGCTTGCTGATCGATCGATAAATCACTTATAATATAATTATTAGATAAATGAATATGAACATACCGATTCTTAGGTTCACTGGTTACAGCACAGCAATATTGTTAATAGTGTGCGTGCAGATATCACATGTGCATTGAAAGTTCAAATCCAAATCAGAAAACGAGATAGACAGAAACCGTTGGAATTGAAATTTGAAGCACGAAAATGAGTAAAAACGTAGGGGGATATTATATAATATGGTGTAGTATAATTTTCTTACAGATTTATCCGAGAATTGTTGTTGGGAAGATTCCTACAAGATAAAAATTTAAAATTATTATGAAATTCATTTATATATATAAAATTATGCATGTGGATAAGCAATCATGCAACTGCAAAGAAACAAATTAAGAAAGAAAGGAACCAAGGTCGCTTAATTAATTAACGCTATTTTCTTACTTGTGTGTCTCTAGTTCTGGAAATATGAATTCATTGTATGCAACATCCCTGCAAGATGACAATTCAGACAAGTAGTGTTGGCATTAATTATTAATTTGTATTTGCATGCAAAATGGCATAGGAATTCCTAAACACAACGACAGGCTAGAGTTTGTGCATGACTTTGGACATTCATATATTTAACTAGATGCATGCAAAAGGCTGGCAGGCTAGAGTTTGTTCATGACTTGGGACGATAATATCTTTAATTAAATATATGCAGCTAGCATTTGAATAAGAAGCTTCAAAACATTTGCACATTACACTTTTCTAAATTGAAATTTTTTACATAAATTTTCATTTGCCTAACCCGCGTCTTTGATTTAAAATGTGTTTACTTTGATGGGGAAAGGAAATAATGTTTACACTAGAACAAGTTTGAAAACATTTTATCACATTTATGCATAGATAGAAAGCATACCCCTTTTTTCTAACATTGCTGTAAATCCAGTCTGGCAATGTTCCATTGAGCATATTTCCTGTAAGATACCTGGAAAGTAAAAATAGTAACAGAAAAAACAAATTATTTGGATTCTTTTTTATTACACTATTACTGTCAGTCAAAAGGAAAAGTGTGAGAAGACAAAATTCAGATAAGATATATATGTCCAAAGGAACACATGATTTGTACGGTAAAAAATCTCATTTACCCTTTACCAATAAAAGTTTGAATTATTAAAGTTATAAGTTAGGGACGTAATTGCGTGATATAAACAAATCATGGATCGGAGTGGTAAAATTGAGGAAAAATATTAGGAGTCTGAATGTTATTCTCCCTTTTATATTAAGAAAAGATATTAAATCAATGGGATTCAATAAAGTTATCACTTACAGCTCAGATAAAAACAGTTTCTTCAAAGTATTTGGAATTCCACCAGTTAAGTTGTTGAAGCTCAGGTCACTACAGTACAAATTAATAATAATCAATCATTAGAGAAAAAAAATGATCATTTACAGCAAGGATTTGGATTTATTTTATTTAAAATTTTCTCATTAAATATCTAGACACTGTTTTCTTAACGGGCGCTAAAAAGCGGTGCCGCTTTTTAACCAAACTGCTCCTTCTTTCTCTAGTTTTTTTTATCAGAAACTTTAAACTTTGGCATAAACTTGAGCAAATAAGAAATACCGACAATTAATTCTTTAAATAAGAATTATATCATGGAAATGGACTAGAATTGAAAGCATAATCATAGTACTTATAAATAAAACTTAAAAAAAAAATAACAAAAAATTCAGTAAAAAATTATGGAAATTATTTGATGAAAGATCAACCAAAATAAAAAATAAAAGTCCTTCTTTCCGGGATTGATAAGCAAGAGGAAACGATCACAAGTGGATTAACAACTCTCCCCAACCCATGAGCATAGTGAAGGTCGGCGATTGAATAAATTTTAGACAATATTTGAAAAAAAAAAAGCAATATCAATTGAAGACAATCTTTTTTGTTGTCTGCAAAGTAATATAACTGCAATTTATTTTATATATAAAGCTTAGGAAATATTAGATTAGATGGAAAAAATAAAAAAATCAGTAATATTTTATTAATTTTCTTTTAGAAATGACTATTTTCCAAGACAGATGTGTATTTCCAAAAGTATTCTTGAAAATAACCCTTTTTTAATATATCTTAGAAATTGAGGTAATATATGCAAAAATCAAATATATACACTAGTTTAGTAATTTACTTTACGAGATTCTGACAAGGTTAATAGATGTTGCGGATACAAGTTTAAATGACCTCTGACCTCATATTACTAAACTAATAAGAAAATAAACGAAAAATAAACTTACAGGTTGGCTAACTGATTCCAATCGGCAATGTATGGTGGGATTGAACCATTAATGCGGCAATTTCTCAATACTCTGCAGAATTATTTTGATTAATTTAATTTCTAAAAAAGATTTAATTAATTAATTAATTATAAGGAATAGTATACAATTAATAAATTTAAAATGCAGATCAGGTATTAATTAATTAACGAAAACAGATAAATATATAATTAACGCATAAAATAATTATACGTGCATGGAATTGGAATACACCGCTTACAGGTTTGATATACTACTCAAATTAGCTGACTTCGGGAAAGAAAAGCCCATCGTTTGTAGGTCAGAGACAAACCTGGAATAAACAACGAAGCCGAGTTAGAAATTAAATTAATTGCGAAATTAAAAAAGAAAATTTCCCATCCGGGAGTCATGGACTTTACAATGTCTATGACAAAACATTGTAAACCATGAAAAAGATAGATTTTAATATTGTAAGCAAAGTTCCACATTGAAAGCTATACATATATAGTTATTATCCAATGAGTTTTTTGAACTTTATTAAAGTACAAGAATGTTAATAGTCTATATTACACCATATAGTATAATGTCACTGAAAATTTTCTATATATGTGTGTGTGTCTGAAAATTTTCTCTGTGTGTGTGAGTGTGTGCGGACGCTCTCATTTTTTATTTTTTATTACGGACACATTTTTAAGCCGTGCGGTTTAATAACACTAAAAATTATTTCTATTAAATCGCACTGCTTAAAATAATGTTCGCAATAAAAAAACAAATGAGCACGCCTGCAGTAGAGAATGATTATATATATACACACACACATACATACATATAGAGAGCAGAGTTTGGATTATTATTAATTGTTCTTACAAAAATTGAAGGCTTGACATATTAAAAATTTCTGGTGGCAGCTCCCCTTCGAAGTTATTTCCTATCAGATTTCTGTGAGATTAAAGGAAACAAAAGTAATATTATTGATAATTAGCTCGCGCGTGTGGGAGAATTCATTGTTTTTGTATGTTTTCGAGCATCATGCAAATTGGTTTACTTTTATATGATGCGATATATATAGTGCAATAAGAAATTTATATATTGCGACTATTCTGGGTCAAATTTATTATGATACAACCTACATTTCTACCTTTAATTACGGAGGAATATGTCAGCCATACAACAAGTAAATAATGTCATGACATGTGTGGATTTATTTTGTAAACCATCATGCAAGTGATGGTTGTATTAAACTCAATTACACATGTCATGCATGCATCAATTGGTTGAAATACAACAGATATATTCTTGAATTTTTCCCATTCTACCCAGCCCGTATTCCTACCTTTACTTAGCATGGTTTGCCAAAGGAGTATATGCAGAGTTTGGTTAACAGTTTTATGTAGCAAATTATTAAACTCCAAAAAAAGCAGATTGTTTACACAGAGAGTACCCAAGTTTCAGTTTACACATAAAATGATAAAATGAATAGGCTTACAGATAATAGAGGTTATCCCATTTTGCAATGAATCTGGGGATCGGACCAGACAAATAATTCCCAGCTATTTCCCTGCATTGACAAATAAAATTTCCACTACTGATATTTGCAGACTTCCAACAATAAGCAAGAAAAATCTAGACCAAATTAATTACAATCCTTAAAAATAACAACAACAATAACAATTAGAAAATGAACAAACATGACACTTACAAAATCGTCAGATTCTTTAGATTCTCATAATCTTTTGGCAAATCCCCCCTTAAATTGTTGGATGTCAACCACCTGCAACCACATGAAAGTTACTTTTAGGTTATGTTTAAGATTGAAGTGTTGTAAATTTTAATGTGGTATTGGTATGTACGTAGATGAATGATTGACATATAATAATTGCATACTAGCCAAATATGTGTGTGTGCGCGTGCGCACGTGTGCATGTATAAATGAATTTTCAAGTACAAGCATATATGTAGTACATAATTAGTTACAAGCGTATATATACACAACGAGATCAACATCCTAATTAACCATTTTATAAATTCCATAAATAAATACTTCCACACACACTTACAATTCTTCAAGATTGCTTAATTTTCCAAGTTCTGGTGGGAGTGTACCTCTGAGTCCATTCTCCGGCACAGATCTAGATATTAGAAAATATATATGAAATTAAAAATTCTATTGTATTTTCAAAGAAAAAAGCTAATTATTGATTTAAGTAGCTGGCTTTATAATTTTAAAAGTAGAGTGAGATTTCATACAAAACCCCGAGCTGAGAAAGGTCTCCCAGTTCACGAGGAATTTCCCCCGATAGCTGATTGCTCCATAGTTCCCTAAAATGCCCAGAAGTACATAGTAAGATAAATGCAAATGCAATTTTTGGAGTAACTAATTAATTGAATATTTCAATAATTTACTTCCGAATTTTTCGTTGGAAGAACTGTCGGATTTTGCGGAGCAAATGTAATTATTTCTATGTTGCTCTTCTTTTTTCATGTTTTGTTTTCTTAATTTTTTAAGGATAAGATTCATTGCGTATCCTCATTTAAGTGTAATTTTTTTTTCCCTTAGTAGTAAAATTTTTCTTGTAATCTTTATATTTGCCTAAAAAAAAATAAAATAAATTGCATTGCATGTGAAGATTCTTACAATGTTTGAAGAGATGACAAGCGCCCCAACGATGGTGGTATCTTCCCCGTGAGTAAGTTCTGGCCCAGATCGCTACGGCAGGAAATCATAGACGTATGATGCTACTTTATAGTAAGAAAATGAAGGGAACCAAAAATCTTCTATCTATTGAGATTCCATATATCTGTGTGTGTGTGTGTGTGTGTGTGTGTGAACAAGCATGCATAATGTACAAAATTAAATAGTAATGATAAAACATCCTAAAATTTGAATCTTAAAAAAATTTGAATTGCCGACTAAAATTCCTTGGGATGGCATGACACTTCACCGATTTGGATCCTCTTCAAATTTAATGCCGCCTGTTATTGGCAGTTGGCCCCCTAGGGCTTGGCCAACTGGTTAAGTGACACGTCAATAGAGCTTTAAAAATTTAGGATAGTCAAGGAGAGAATCTCAATCTGACACTTCACTTAGAGACAAAATATGAAGGAATAATTTTAACTCAATGATCGTTGTAACTAAGAAAAGACTTACAGTATTTCTAGGTTCCTCAAATTCCCCAAGCTTGTTGGTATGGTCCCAGTTAATTGATTTTTTGATAAATCTCTACTCATCACACAAATCCAGTGTATCAGAAGAAAAGGAAAAAGGGAGCTATGATTGAATTACTTGCGGCAAGTGAGGACTTACAGAGTGATAAGCTGATCTAATTGCCCAATCTGGTAAGGAATGGAACCATGAATTGTGTTGTCGGATAGATCACTGTTGAGCCATATCAAATATGTATGCATGTATTAATTAAGGCAAGAGCCAAGCTTACGATGATATATATATATAGTTGTTTAATTTATTAAATTTAGTTATAAAAGCTTATGCAAAATGATTGATCATTGAATTAATTAATTAATTAATTGTACATACAGTATCTGCAGGTTTGTCAGAGCAGCCACACGTTCTGGGATTTTTCCAGTTAAGCCTACACTCTCCATGATTCTGGATACAAAATCATTAACATGCAGTTAATAATGGAAATTAGCCTTGCTTTTGTTATGACTGTCAAGGCAAGTAATTAGATTAGAGTTGGAACATATACATGCCGGAGATGTGCGGTGTCCCTTCATCGCCGAGGCAAGTGATGGTAATATTGGAACTAAGCTTTGGCGTCTCACGGCAATATGAACTCAAGTTAGGTACTTGTGCCCTCCACTGCAAACTGGACATCATTTCCGTCAGACCGGCCACTGCCAATAATATTTCCGACAAGAAATGTTGTTAAACTGATCATGAGCAAATGGATCTATGCCAGCTATATAGCTACAAGACAAAAACATTCGTTCAACTCTTAATTAATTTATAAAAGTTGCATGCATTATCGAATTTGCTATCCAATTATAATTTCGTTTGTTTTAACTTTTAGCAACTCTCAATACAGAGAATTTATGCGCACCTGATAATTAGTGATCATATATATATATAGTCACTATTTAGCACGGATATGACACCGTATGATATTATAGTTAATTGCAAAAAATGATAAAAACACGTTAATACTATATGGTGTTATCCCGAGCCTGCATTTAAAAAAATGAAGACATTTACATTTATATATATATATAGTCCTAATCTGGTAAATGATAAAATCTGAAAAAGCTATTATGCCATGCAATTTAATAGCATTATGCAATAATACTATTAAACCACACGGCTTCAAAACTTTTACAAACATTACACTATTAAACCTCACAATTTAATAACTTTCACAAACTTTAAAAAAGTCTAAGATTCTAGATTGGAACATTTTTAATTAATACATATATTATGTACTTATATGTATATAATTATGGAAACCGCATGCTAGAGAACCAAAAACCCTTTAAAATTATGAAATTTACTCGAGATACAAAGAATTATTAGCATATATTACCTTCATGACCAGGTAGATCACCTCCTTTAGTATCATTTTCAGCAGCACTCTGAAATTTGAACTCGGAGCCAAGTTGACAAAGAAGAAACAAAATTAGTAAGAACACAGTCTTAGAAATTAGAACCACGCGATGCCCAGCAGAACGTTCATCCATTTTATTTTATTTATTTTTAACTTTTAATTCCTAGCTGGCTGTTCTGAACTTTCAGTTCGCTCACTCACTCACTAGCCAGCTCCTGTCTGGCTGCGCTAATTTGATAATTTCTATCGCCGATACTTTTATATAGGAGAAGAGATGCCAGTCTTGATTAAATAACACGCCACCTGTGCTTTGTATTTTGAGGGTACAAGAGAAATTATCGAATTCAGAAAAGGAAAAAGGAAAAAAAAACGTGAAAACATTGTGATGGATTAAATAAAGTCGAATCTATTTGGGTAATTGAAAAGTATTTGTTAAAGGGATGATTAAAGTTTAAAGATATTTGTGATTGACTAAAGTCGAAAGGTATCGGAGATAAGAAGCACGTTTACTTGTCTTCCTCTCTTTCTCTTTCTTCTTCACAACATAGATGGTAATGGCGGTTCCCTAGACATATGTTTGCATTGCTTTTTACTTTCTTGCACTTCACATGCATGACTTTTGTTTTCGAATTTATTTTTCGTTGCCTTGTACTTAACCTTCTCTGTAGGGTTAATATTCATTACATCTCCTTAATTAGGTGTTTTTTTTTATAAAACCTTCTCTTTCCGCAGATACATACGTGTCTATGTATGTGTGTGTTTTCTAATTCAGGATGCTAGATATGTACTAATCTAGTCCAAGATCCTAAACTTTGTTAAAGTTAGAAAAAAACTACTAAGTCATGTGATTTAACGGTATAGTGCCATTATATTATTAAACTACGTGCCTAATAGATTTCTAATACTTTAGCAAAGCTCAGGATCCCCTAAGTGTGTGTGTATATATATATACATATCCTTCAAAAATAAAAATAGAAAAGGAGTTTAAAAGTATAATAACTAATTGTAGGTCGGTCAAAGCAAAGTGTGGATGTGTTGGCATCTATTTCCATTTGATCGAGGATATGTGGCCGGCTAATATGTTAACCAGACCCTCCATGATTGTTGTCGAATTTTGCTGCCTTCAAAGGATCTTTATTTCTTTATTTCTTTATTTCAGAAATTTTTAGAATGTTTTCATTGATTTATATGTTCTGGTTGTTGGATTAAGAGTCCTTGCTTCATTTATTTTATCTTTAATTTATGCATGGTAGATTCTCATGTAATAGTAACCCGATATTAAGTTCAAGTTATTATTGGAGTCTTATGATAAATAAGGTTTAAAAAAACTAATTTCTTATGAAAATCAGGTTTAAAAAAACTAATTTCTTATGTCATTAATAAATTAAATTTTTTTAATTAAAATTATAGTTTCAATTTTATAAAATTTTAGTTCAAGTGCGGAATCTCTTTATAAACGATATACACATACATGATTAATTGAACCGACATACATGTAGTCTTAAGTTTTTTTTTTCTGAAAATGGTCCTCGACAATGTCGAGAAGAAACTTAAAATAAAACTAAGAAAAGAGTAAAATAAAAACAAGGAGTTGAGTCTTTAAGAGAAAGCCAAGCCTCTCAATTGAAAAAATACAAGTCAACAAAACATTAAGCACCGAATCAACTAAAGCGATTTTATAGGGATTGGGAAGCATCCTTCTGAAGGAAGACACAGATCTCAGGTGGTGTGTTAGGTTTTAACCACGCATTGGTCTTAAATGTTTTCCACTTGTTTTTTGCACTCAGCGATTTCTTGAAATTTCCATGCAGCTTATCCCAAAAAAAAAAACGATTCTTGAAGATTAGATTCGTGGCTCTAAAGCTCTTCAAACTTCAGGAATGGCACTAATTTAATCCAGCAAGTATCAGTGGTGATAGATTGTTTCTATTTAGATTCTTAAATAATTCCCAGATTACACGATTCGTTATTCACTCCATTAAAGGAAAAGAAAGATGCTACGATAAAGTAATTCTCCAATTTTCTGGTCCTTTAATTCGCAGACTTTTTGTGTTCTTTGGATCCGTTCTAGCTGTCATGCAACTTTTAGGGCGGGTGATTGAAATTGAATCAGTTTCAATATTCAGTTTTTTGGGGGAAAAAAAAAAGGAATTTCATTGTATGGATGTTGGTATTTCTATACAACATCAATTTAATATTTGTACGTTGCCATCCTCATTGTACACATCATTGAGTCTTCATTAGTATTTTAATACCTACGTAATTTAGTTTATCTCAGGTATTACAACAGTGCCTTGGAACGACGACAAATTGGGATTTTGCATATTATATGTAAAAGAGGTCCACATAAGTCTATACATAGATATTTTAGCATGAGGGAAACGCATAAGGCAAACTTGTATGATGAAGTTGGCGTGAATCATAGAGAAGATGCAAGACATGGGTGTTACTTCACATGCGGACAACAAGGTCAAAGTAATTGAACATAATCAATCTTTACATAGAAGTTATCTATCAAGATCAAGCAAGCAATATTCCTTTAGATGGAAATTACAATTGGCGTGATCATTGAAGATTGAGATTAAATTGTTTTGATTTAAAAGAGATGATAAACAGATATTGAAGAGATAATATTGCTATAGTATCATGTAACATATGCACTTCGGATTTCTTAATTAAGAGTGCGATTTTATTTTCCATCTTCGCTCTTAATTTTTAAATTCGTCACGCTATTTTATCGAGAATAATTGAGCGCGATTAAACGCTTGGACGAACGAATTTTATTTACGTAACGGGTCCGAATTGAGCTTAATTTGTATTAAGCTAAAAAAAAAAAAAGGGAAGCAGAATGTTTTAACTGGAAACGGGTTTGGTTTTTGAGAGAGAGAATACAAGAGAGAGAGAGAGAGAGAGAGAGAGAAGTCTGACCCGTTTGACCCGGATTCGCGACCCGGTAACCCGCGACCGTGACCCGACTATTTCTCCCAATTCCGGCCACCTCACCTGCCGTGCTTGGTACCTATCTAAAGCTTGGAAGCCGACCGACGTATCCACACTGTCGTTGTTGCCGGAAAATGGCCAGAACGCCGGCGATCGAGCTCGGAAAAAAGCGGCTTTGATCCGTTTTCGTTGCCGTTGATCCCACCGGATTTGTGATGCGCCACCACTTGGAACTGGTTCCTCACATCTCCAGCAACAAGTTCTGACCAACCAAGATCATCGGGGACGCCGGGAAATCGCCGAACGATCACCGAAAAGTTTCGGATTTTTGGAGCTTCGATCCGCCGTTGCCACCGCGCGTGGGAGGACACCGCCGGCACCGTTGGACTCACTGAGGCCGGAACTAGTAGACCTAAGCTCCCCGTCGTCGTTGACTGAAGTCCGGTCACCGTTGACCGGCAAGGGGCAATTCGGTAAATTCATGGACCTTTGGGGTGAATTTATAATTTTATGGAATTAATGGACATTTTGGTAATTTTGAGTGTGGGCAGTGAAGTAATTTGTGATTTTGAGGGTAATTTGGTAATTTAAGACGTTAAGGGTATTTCGGTAATTTTACGATCCAAGAGTAATTTCGTAATTTTCGGACAATATGATTAATTTATGTAATCTGAATTGAGGACAATTTGGTAATTGAAGATTCTGATGATAATTTGGTTAATAATGGCGTTTGCGGATAAGTCAGTAAAATTTTGATGTTGGGGGTATTTTCGGTAATTTTGGCTTGTAGGGGCATTTTGGTAATTTTACTCATGCGGGCATAGTTTATCGTTAATGTTAATTGGTTATATTTTATAATTTACGGAGAATGATTATGGTGTTTTCCGTGATTAGAAGGATCCGCATCCGCGAACGAGAATCAACCCGCGGACATTGTTGATTTCGAGTTTAGACATCATCACTGTGAGTGGAATATACAAAACTTATTTTCATAGTATATGCTGATTTTATGATAAGCATTTAATGCTTCGATTAAATGATTTTCTAGCAAATTAATTTTCATCTATGTGTTGGTATTTATTGTTATTGAGAATGAGTTTGATTAATGATTTTATTATTGTTTTTGAGTAAATGCATGATATTAGAATTGAGCAGATTTGAGATATGTTGAATAGAAAAAAAAAAGAGATTTCAGATGAGATTATATGTTTATATATATGTTATTTTTGAAATCATTAGACAGTACCCTTCCCTCCAGATATAGAGATACAAAAAAGAGATACATAAAAGAAATACAGATAAGATGAGATAGAGGCCTTTGGGGCCTGTCGGGACACACATAGAGGCTTTGGGCCGTGTGTTCGGGCGCTTTTGCCTTTTGGGGGCTTATGCATGCACAGTACAGATATATGAGATATGAGATATGAGATATGAGATATGAGATATGAGATGAGATCGTCCCCATCTATCCGTTGTCGCTCCGGGGCATGACGTTACCCAGATAGTGCGTCATTGCCCGTCTGACAAGGTCCGGATATGATCAGATTATCCCCTGGGTACTTGTTTGATGACAGTTTTTAGTATTCAGTATTTGATATGATGAGTATTATGATTCCATCGATTTTATGCAGATTTATAAAATATAGTATTTTAATGAACTGATTTGAAATAAATGAGTTTATGCAAGTTCTTATGATATTTTGGGAAATTGATTGAGAATTTATTTGAGAATTTGAAATTGATTTGAGAAAGATTAAATCATTAAATAATTTATTAAATGTCAGCAACTACTATCCACTCACTGAGCTCACTGAGTTTTATACTCACGCCTATTTTATTTTTATAATATTTTTCCCCCCCACAGGAGATTTACAGGTACATCAGTCAACCCAGTAGCGAACGTTAGTTTGATATTGTGGTCACGTGATGGTGCTAGGAGTCGCAGATTTTATTATTTTAATATTTGAGATTTTTGCGAGTTGTGTTTAATTATTATTTTATGTAATCGATGTATTTTACTATTCGGATGATTTGAGTGATATTTGATATGTTGATGTGAGAAGTTGGTTATGGAGGATGTTGAATATTGAATTATTTTGGGAGTGTTATTTTGTAATGTGCAGGATTGGATATGTTTTATTTTTAAGGGAGACTGCCGAAATTTTTATAGAATAGTTTCGATTTTACGAGTTTAGATAGACTCGCCCTGGGGGAGTGCGGGGCGGGTCGTTTCATATCATGAAGAGTTCCTTATACGTCTAAAGGCTTTGGGTGCTATCAAAGGAAAAAAAAATTAGACTCTTCATTACACGTGATTCGGTAGTCACTATGTAAAGTCGAGTCATTCATATATTTTACTAAAGGATTCTACTTCAGAGGCTGCAACCTTTGATTTGGGAGACATTGTCTCTGGTCTTTTCACGAGAAGAGTCATATGTTCGCAATAGAGGGATTTTACAGAGAGGTGATATACCATTGACTATGAAGTCTTGCCCGGGAGAGCAAGCAAAAGACATGTGGTGCACGCAAAGTATTCACTTGGTTAGGTTATGACAAGGTGGCCACAATCACTAGAGGGTGTCTCATACAGTGTAAGATTTCAATAGTTCTCTTGGAGAAATTATGAGCGTCAGAAGAACTTTGTTGATAAGGCGTGGATGCGTGCTGTCAATTACAAACCTGCAGTTTTTAGTGTAACATGTTTTGTATTTTTGTAATTACGAATTTAATATTTTAAATATTAGTATTTTATTTTAAATAGAACTTTAAAAAAGAAGAGCGAGAGTATTTAAGGGAGGAATCCATTGTGAAAAAAGGGGAGATTGGAGAAAAAGAAAGAAACCTTAGATCTAAACTTTTCTCTTCTCTCTATCAAGAACTAAACCTATTTTTCTGGTTGAAGGTTAATGAAGCTTTGATTCATCACTACTGTGAGATCTCTCTTATGCTTTAATTGTTTTATTGTTTTTTGGGTTTTTGTTTGTTCTTTGAATTATTTTCATGATTATGTTTGTTAATTAGATAACTGGCCACTATTTAATTATCAACTTAATCTATTGTCAATTAAAGGATTCATCGTATGAATAATTTAATAATTTAATGTTTGTGACAAATAACATAGCAGTGAGTTATGTTATGAGAATAAACAATATAATTTAAATGAACCATCGTATGCGTTTGTTGATTAGGATTTGGGTCTCTCTGGTTTTTCAGGCTGTCAATTGATTAACTCCTACGATCGTATCTAGGGTTGTCTATTGATTATTGAAATAACCAAAGATCGTACCTTGGTTATCCACTAGTTAAGGAGAGATTGGCTATTAGAGGGTCTCAATAGCTATAACCGGTCTATTCATAAGTAGTAATAATTTATATTTGAATCAATGATCAGTAGTCGAATCAAACTGAGTTAATTCCTTCAACCAGAGCTTTCTCCAATTTGAATTACAACTTTAATTTGCATTCTTGTTATTTTAATTTGACTTTTGTTATTGTCAACAAAATCCCCATTTTATGTTTTACGTTTCAAAAGTATTTAAATAATTACCGATCTCTGTGGACACGACCCTACTCAATCACTATACACAATTTGTTTAGAGTATCTATTTATTTTTTTTGGCTTCGACAACCATCACTTGTATATGCAAATTATGATTGTCTGCAACATATATACACATTGATTAATTTAAACATGTATGTGAAACCAAGATGTAGCTCCGGTAGATTAATTTTAAAATGTATATGAAACCAAGGTCTAGCTCCGGTGGCAAAGGACAGCCTTCCTGGAGCTCAAGTCTTGAGTTCAAGTTTCAGTGTATGCATGAGTTAATAATATATATATATATATATATATATATATATATATATATATATATATAATTTAAACAACAGTTTTCCGGACCTTAACAAATCCTTAATAGGAACATTTCTGTACAGATGGATATGTATACATACACTGAGATTTCTTCTGGCCAGCGGGGCAATACTTCCTCACAATCTCTTCCGGAAATGTCCTATATAAATAATTACAATAATAAGATCAATTAATTTTGTAAGGGCATTAATTCACGTAATAATTGCTTGCTGATCGATTGATAAATCACCTATAATATAATTATTAGATAAATGAATATGAACATACCGATTCTTAGGTTCACTGGTTACAGCAGCAATATTGTTAATAGTATGCGTGCAGATATCACATGTCCATTGAAAGTTAAAATCAAAATCAGAAAACGAGATAGAAACTGTTGGAATTGAAATTTGAAGCACGAAAATGAGTAAAAACGTAGGAGGATGTTATATAATACGGTGTAGTATAATTTTCTTACAGATTTATCCGGGAATTGTTGTTGGGAAGATTCCTACAAGATAAAAATTTAAAATTATTATGAAATTCATTTATATACATACAACTATGCATGTGGAAAAGCATGCATGCAACTGCAAAGAAAAAAAATAAATAAAGAAATACGCTATTTTCTTACTCGTGTGTCTCTGGTTCTGGAAATATAAATTCATTGTACGCAAGATCCCTGCAAGATGAAAATTCAGACAAGTAGTGTTGTCATTAATTATTAATTTGTATTTGCATGCAAAATGGCATAGGAATTCCTAAACACAATGACAGGCTAGAGTTTGTGCATGACTTTGGACATTCGTATATTTAACTAGATGCATGCAAAATGCTGGCAGGCTATAGTTTGTTCATGACTTGGGACGATCATATATTTAATTAAACACATGCAGCTAGCATTTGAATGAGAAGCTTCAAAACATTTACACATTACACTATTCTAAATTGAAAATTTTTACATAAATTTTCATTTGCCTAACAAGTTTGAAATGTGTTTTATCAGAGCAAGCACTTAAAAGTCATCACCAAATTTGGTATTTGACTTTGGTGCAAGCAAATCAAAGAAAATGGAAGACATAGCCCAAAAAATTTATAAAGCTAGATTGACAAATTGAAGCCATGCGGATTGACGAAATTGAAGCCATAATTGGTGGGCTAAAATCGTTGATTTTCTTGGCCACTATTTTGCTGTAAATAGAAGTGCAGATGAAGATCTTATGCATTCCATTAAGAGAGAGCAATTTAGCAGTTGGGAGAGAGTTTAGAAAACTTGAATTTATAAGCTTTTATTATAGTGATTTAGAGAGTTTGGGTGTATTGGGGTTTTGGGAAGTGAGCTAAAATACTACAATACTTGTAACTCATTTTTACTAGTAAATTATTTCCTTTTGTCTTCGCCCGTGGACGTAGGCTAAAAGCTGAACCACGTAATTTCTGGTGTCCTCTATTGTGTTTGTTCTTTATTTTTCTTTCAATTTTATTTTAGCTGCGGTACTGCTTCACCCACCAATTTACTAATAGTGGTATCAGAGCTATTAGTTGTATTTTTTGGAGTCGGATACTGTTGACGTAAGGGGTACTATTCACGTATATGATATTGTTCACGTATACGATATTATTCACGTATATGGTACTATTCACGTATACAGTACTATTCATGTGAAACGGTGGGAGCGATCCAAGAATTTTGCAGTGCAAAGCAGAAAATAGTGGTGTAAGTAAAACAACTGTGTGGTTTTGTACATGTCTAGGAAAGTTCTGTCACAAAGGCGATAAGAGCTTAAGGAGACTGGGTTTTAAGTGGGACCATTGTGACCCTTCCAGTCTTTCTTAGGAACTTTCCTGGTGTGCATTCTCACATATACTCACAACTATTCAAGGTGGTACACTAGTTTGTGTGCGGTATTTATCAACAAAATGGCGGCAAAGTATGAAATTGAGAGGTTTAACGGAAATAATTTTTCGTTATGGAAACTAAAGATGAAAGCTGTATTGAGGAAAAATAATTGCTTGGCAGTAATTGGAGAAAGGCCCATGGAGATAACTGATGACAAGTGGAACGAGATAGATGGTAACGCCATTTCTGATCTACACTTGGCACTTGCAGACGGAGTATTATCCAGTGTGGCAGAGAAAAATACAGTGAAGGAAATATGGGATACTCTTACGAAATTGTACGAGGCCAAGTCACTACACAACAAAATCTTCTTGAAGAGGAAACTCTATACTCTTCGAATGACGGAATTTACAATGGTGACCGACTACATCAACACCTTGAAGACTCTATTTTCATAACTTACAACGTTGGGTCATAATATAGAGGAGAATGAACGTGCAGAACTTCTACTTCAAAGTCTACCAGATTCGTATGATCAACTCATCATCAACTTGACAAACAACAATCCTGCGGACAGTCTAGTTTTCGACGATGTTGCAGCCTCCGTATTAAATGAGGAGAGTAGGCGGAAAAATAAGGAAAACAGACAAGCAAGTTCACAACAAGCGGAGGCGATATCGGTGACGAGAGTGAGATCAACATAACGTGGCCCCAGTGGGAGTCACAATCATGGTAGATCAAAATCCAAAAGTAAGAAGAATATTAAATGCTACAACTGTGGCAAGAAAGGGCACGTCAAGAAAGAGTGTTGGAGTAACCAAAAGAGAAGAGAGGGCAAAGAGCCTGAGTCATCAAATGCTCAGGGGTGTGTAGCAAGTACCTCAGATGATAGCGAAATTCTCTACAGCGAGGCAATAACTATTTCAGAAGGCAGAAAATGACTATCTGATGTCTGGCTTATAGACTCAGGAGCTACCTGACACATGACCTCTCGGAGAGAATGGTTCCATACATATAAACCTATTTTAGGACGATCTGTATTATATAGGAGATGATCATTCCTTGGAGATCGCTGGTATTGTTACTATCAAAATAAAAATATTTGATGGAATAATTCGTACAATTGGGGAGGTACGACATGTCGAGGGCCTGAAGAAAAATCTATTGTCTTTGGGACAAATGGATAGTTATGGGTACAAAACTCATGTGGAGAATGAAATTATGATGATCGTTAAAGGTGCGCTTGTATTGATGAAGGCAGAAAAGATCGGTGCTAATTTATTCATGCTTAAAAGAGAAACACTACAGGAGGCTGATGCGTGTGTCGCGTCAAATGGAGAAGAATCAACGATGATGTGGCATCTCAAACTTGGCCACATGTCAAAATAAGGTTTAAAGATTCTCTGAGCGAAAAATACTTCCGGGGCTCAAATCGGTAAGTTTACCATTTTGTGAGCATTGTGTTACAAGTAAGCAGTATAGATTAAAATTCAGTAGATCTATTGCTAAAAGTAAATGCATTCTAGACTTGATTCATTCTGATGTTTGGGAATCACCGAATATATCCATGGGAGGTGCAAAGTACATGGTGACTTTCATTGATGATTATTCCAAAAGATGTTGGGTGTATCCAATTAAGAAAAAGTCAGATGTATTTCTAGTGTTTAAAGAATACAAAGCGCGGGTGGAACTTGAATCTGATAAAAAAATCAAGTGCTTGAGGACAGATAATGGTGAAGAGTATACAGATGGTGAGTTTCTTGCTTTCTGTAAGCAAGAAGGTATTCCGAGGTAGTTCATGGTGGCATACACTCCTCAACAAAATGGAGTGGCAGAGCGGATGAACTAAACTCTTACAGAACGGATAAGAGCTATGTTGAAGACTGCTGGTCTACCAAATTCATTCTGGGTAGAAGCGGCCAAAACTGCCTGTTATATAGTAAATCGGTCGCCATCTACAGCAATTGGGCTAAAGACAGCGATGGAGATGTGGACTGGAAAGCCAGCTGATTATTCTTACCTACATGCATTTGGATGTTTTGTGTACGTGATGTACAATGCCCAAGAAAGAACAAAGCTAGATGCAAAGTCTAGAAAATGTATTTTCTTGAGGTATGCTGATGGAGTAAAGGGGTATCGTCTGTAGGACCCCACTGCCCACAAGATCATCATCAGCAGAGATGTTATTTTTGTAAAAAATCAACTGCAAAGAAAAGATGGAGATAATGGCACTGTAAAAGAAAAGTTAGAGACTGTGCCGATATATGTCGAAAATAATCTAGAAGATTCAGATTCTTCTGAAGCAGCACCAGAGCACGAGGAATAAGAAATAGTCGAGTCTGAGGCTCCAAAAGTTCGTCGGTCAACTTGTGAGAGACGACCGCCAGCGTGGCACTCGGAGTATGTCACAGAGATCAACGTTGCATACTGTTTCTAACGGAGGATGGAGAGCCATCAACTTTCCATGAGCTTTAGAAAGCTCAAATATTGCTTTGTGGATGACAGCAATGCAGGAGAAATAGAAGCTATACACAGAACAAGACATGGAACTTGTACCACTACCACGTAGAAGAAAAGCCATTGGAAACAAATGGATCTACAGATCAAGCGTGATGGCAATGACCAAGTGGAGCGGTATCGTGCAAGATTGTAGTGAAAGGATATGCTCAGAAAGAAGGTATTAACTTCAATGAGATATTTTCTCCGGTGGTTCGACTCACACAATCAGAGTAGTCTTGGCGATGTGTGCTACATTTGACTTACATCTAGAGCAGTTAGATGTGAAACTGCATTTTTTCATGGAGAACTTGAAGAAAATATATATATGCTCCAACCAGAAGATTTTGTAGAAACAGGAAAAGAGAACTTGGTTTGCAGGTTGAACAAATCTCTATACGGTCTCAAACATGTGCCGAGGTGTTGGTATAAAAGATTTGATTCCTTCATCATGAGCCTTGGATACAACAGACTCAGTTCAGACCATTGTTCATATTACAAGAGGTTTGAAGATAATGATTTCATTATTTTGCTGTTGTATGTGGATGACATGTTGGTAGCAGGCCCTAACAAAGATCGAGTCCAAGAATTGAAGGCACAGTTGGCTAGGGAGTTTAAAATGAAGGACTTAGGACTAGCAAACAAGATTCTAGGGATGAAAATTCACCAAGACAGAAATAACAGGAAGATTTGGCTTTCACAGAAGAATTAGTTGAAGAAAATTTTGCGGCGCTTCAACATGCAAGATTGTAAGTCAATTTCTACC